>PQFF01000148.1:116940-138618 GCA_003547095.1 Diversispora epigaea
CCCCAATTATTATTATAAAGATTAGTTCATTACTTTTACAACTACCAAGTGTGGTTATTTAACGGATATACTCTTTTGCGAAAAATGGTTATCTCCCAGCCTTGCTCCAGACATTGGACATACAGGTTAGACAAACGTCCCCTATTCCCAGTCCCCGTTAGTCCCTATGCTCTAAACATAAAGAGTAACAGGTAACCATCTCTCTCCCAAACTCTGCTTGATGCTCACACTTTTGCTATCAACTACGACACCCAACATGCGCTCTCCTAGCACTCAGAGCCCGGCACTTACATGCCTCAATTTGGTAATAGAGCTCCTTTCGGTATCCTCCCACCAACGCCCAAAACAGGAATCACCCCGTCTTATATTTGGTAAGGTAATATAAAAAGCAAATTCCTTTACTTCATAATAGTAATTCAGCACTTCCCTTCAACTTACATCTCACACCCCCGTCCTCCCAACAATCATCACATCACACATTCTTACCACCAAACACCTCCTTAGTACCAACGTACCACCCCCCTAACCACTAATCACCCGACCAACGAATTTAATGAATAAAATTATTTATCTATTTTTATCATGACCCAATATTGATGCTTGTTAANACTTAAATGGTTATTGAAGAGAAAAAGAGTGAACAATAGCTATTTTAGCATAATTATTATATAAACAATTAGCGAACACTATGTTGGAAGCGTCTTCAAAAAATGGTAAAAATGATTAGCGGAAAGAGTTTTTTTTTTTTTGAAATTTAAAAACTGTCATTATATGAATTAGTCGTATTATCTATTAACATATATCTTTAATTAGCAAAATCGATTTTTGAAATCTGCGCATATCATAATTTAACATATTATATATACCTTTAATTATATTTCTGCAATTTTCGCATATTAAAAAGTTTTTTTTCTTGATTGATTATTATTTGTTCTAATTACAATATAATTTATTTTAAAATTTGTTATGCATTTTCGAAACATATTATAATTTAATTATACTCTTGCATATTGAAAAATTTAATAGTATTATTTGAGATTATATATAAAAGCTCTCTCCCCAAATATAAAATATATAGTAATTAATGCAATAATTTCTTTTTTATTTTTTATATTTAAATAAACAGAAAAGCGAAATATTCAATAATTTATAACTATATAATACAATACAATATATAATATAATAACTATATAATACAATTATATAATATAACACAATTATATAATATAATACAATTATACATATTCCCAAAATTGATTTTGGATTTTTGAGGTATTTCGACTTTTTGAGATTTATGCAGAATCTATTTTATATATGGAAGTAAAAAAAGTATCCAGTTATATGTATCTTCAATTAAAGANAAAAAGCAAATTCCTTTACTTCATAATAGTAATTCAGCACTTCCCTTCAACTTACATCTCACACCCCCGTCCTCCCAACAATCATCACATCACACATTCTTACCACCAAACACCTCCTTAGTACCAACGTACCACCCCCCTAACCACTAATCACCCGACCAACGAATTTAATGAATAAAATTATTTATCTATTTTTATCATGACCCAATATTGATGCTTGTTAAACCTCTGACAATAAACCAATCGTGACATAAAACTTCAATTTATCGAACATAACACCAACTATAGAATTTTATTCATGCACTATTGTTTATCATAATCCTAATGCTCGTGCGCAAAAGGAAATTATGATCATCAGCTATGCATCTCTATGCCACTGCAGGCACCAATTAACATAGGACAATAACGCCAAGAATTTCAGCCCAACGTACAACTCCATGGGTTGCCCCGGAAGATTTTACGGCCGTAACAGGATTGTCAAAGACGTATTTTATGAAGAGACCTTTAATGCCATGTTGCGCCATACGACTAGTTTGCTCTATTAACTCCTGACTTGGGGAATCTAACCCTCACTATTGTATTTAACACCGCAGCAATACGCAAGCTCAGTTTTTCATGTCGTTAATGAGTAAACCTTGTGTTTATGCCTGGCCCGAAAGAGGATACCGTCACTGAGGAATATCGCCCGAAAATAAAGAGACCAAAGTACTTCCATAAGCATATTAGTTCACATGTAATGAGAAGCTTCTACTCCCGACTTGGGGAATCTAACCCTCACTGTTTCNTCCAGCTCGGTTTTTCATGACGTTTCGGCAACTCATTACAACAGTTCGCTAACAAAACTTACTCGCATTTTGTTAAGCTAAAGAGATAAATAAGATTATGAGGAGATGACTTAAATGGTTATTGAAGAGAAAAAGAGTGAACAATAGCTATTTTAGCATAATTATTATATAAACAATTAGCGAACACTATGTTGGAAGCGTCTTCAAAAAATGGTAAAAATGATTAGCGGAAAGAGTTTTTTTTTTTTTGAAATTTAAAAACTGTCATTATATGAATTAGTCGTATTATCTATTAACATATATCTTTAATTAGCAAAATCGATTTTTGAAATCTGCGCATATCATAATTTAACATATTATATATACCTTTAATTATATTTCTGCAATTTTCGCATATTAAAAAGTTTTTTTTCTTGATTGATTATTATTTGTTCTAATTACAATATAATTTATTTTAAAATTTGTTATGCATTTTCGAAACATATTATAATTTAATTATACTCTTGCATATTGAAAAATTTAATAGTATTATTTGAGATTATATATAAAAGCTCTCTCCCCAAATATAAAATATATAGTAATTAATGCAATAATTTCTTTTTTATTTTTTATATTTAAATAAACAGAAAAGCGAAATATTCAATAATTTATAACTATATAATACAATACAATATATAATATAATAACTATATAATATAATTATATAATATAATACAATACAATTAAAATATAAATTTATTTACAAAATATTCATCTTTTGTATCAAAGCATGGAACTATATGAACTATTTCTTCGATTGCTTCTATCTCTATAAAATTGTATATTTCTACTAATTTTAATAAAGGACAGTCATAAACGAATGGAGTTTTTTTAGATTTAAAATCGTACCATTGCACAAGTACGAGATGAAATGGTGATTTATTTGGTAGTATTATTTCCGTTATCAATAATGTCTAAATAAATAAAAAAGCATGTTAAATCAACTTCTACAATAATTTAAAGTTATATTGTAATTAGCATATACTTGTGCATAACAAGTTCCATTGTCAGACTGATATTCGAAAAGTTCTGCATCATCCATAGCAATAGCTATATTACTAAACCATTGTCGATTTTGGAATTTGTTTGTTGCACGTAAAATATTTATATTTTTTAATGTAACGGAACCAAATATCTTTATTCGACAGTCTTCGGCTGAAATAATATCTAATATATCAAAAAATGAGTCCAAATACTCAAGAAATTTGGCAAAACCTTTTATCATATTTTCAGTTAAATCCAGATTCTTTTTTTGTTATTCGAAAAATATGGAAGCTTCCAAAAGTTTAAATTCAAATAATTTTGAAGTGTAGATCAAAGCGGTTGGAGTTTTGTGTAATTCTTCCGTAACTCTTCGCTTAATTATTGCTTTACGCCGAATCTAAAATAAATAATTAATATTTCGATATATTATGTAATAACAAAAATAATTATAATATTTTAAAGTATATTTACAGTTTTCATTATTTGCTCTTCTATGCCTTTCTTATTACTGAGACGATATAGAGTTTTTACGTAGGACTTGTGCAAACTTTCATATGTTTCAGTAGTATATCCATTAATTGCTCCGTATTTCCGAATTGTATCAACGATGTGGAAAATCCATGAGTGAAACTTTGGAAATTTCATTTTTGAATCTGATTTTTTTCGAAATAAAATGACAAACAGATCGGCCCATTCGTTAATCGCCTTCTGTATGATTATTNATCTCTAATCTACTCAATATATACATTTCATTCCATTTTACATAGACTTCCGAAAGATCATTACTTAATAAACCATCAATCACAAATACCATCACCTTCATTAAATCTCTATGCTCACTTGCAGTTAATCGGGCTATTGATTGTAACCCTTTTGAAAATATTTTTAAACCTGGATACCTTGGAATAACTCCAATTCTCTCGTTCATTTTATTTATTGATGATCTTCCAAGTATTCCTTTAGTGAATTCTATTTGATAGTGATATAGACCTAGATCCAAGTGATGCATTCTATTAGGTACAATGGCTGCATAAATATTTAGATTTCTAGATTTAAATATATAAAGTTAGCATATATTCATAAAATATATAAATAAAAATATAAATAAAAATACAAATACTTACGGAATATTCCAGAAGTAATTTTCAACCGGTTCTAAACTTACCGAATGACCAGTATTATTGTTAAAATGTTCCATCATATTTTCATGGTTACGAAATATTATTTGATCTTGCATTGTATCTATTATACCTGCCGCCCAAATTCGAAATCCAAATGCCGAAATCCCAAATGCCGAAATCCCAAATCCCAAATCCCAAATTATAATTAGTATTTTTTGCCGAAATCCCAAATCCCAAATACTAGTAATTTGTGCATTTTGGCGTCCCAAATTCCAAATTATTTGGGATTTGGGCAACACGTATAGTATCTATCAAATCATTCTTTTGAACTAAACAAAAATGGCAAGGAAAATTTGAACTGGCGGATTTATAAGTTAATGAATATGTGCATGCTTCCGGCCAATCGCCAATTATAGTAGATATTTTCGGAAAAAACCAGATAATTCTGTTATTAATTTTGTAATCGATTCCATTTTCATTTTCAAATAGAGGATCTAATAAGAATTTTAAAGATTTATGAAAAGTTTCACGAACTAATTTTTTAAATTCAGGAGATGTCTTTTCTTTCTCATTTTTAGCAAATAAAATCGGAAAATATCCTAATAATTGTTTAGCATCTTCCTTATTTCTTCTCCATGTAGGAATATTTCCAAGAGATATGTAAATAGGATGTAATGAACTTTTTCCTAATGTGTCTGTTGTAGTTGCATCTGAATAAAGAATAAGGGACAAAATACATGCCGAAGATGGAATTGAGGCTTCCGCATATTTCCACCAATTTCCAGAATTTTGTTTTGCATATGATTTTTCCCCTTGATACTGATATAAATAAGAAGATTAATAAAACTCTATAAATATTTAAAATAAGACGGAATTTAATATATATTTATCTTTTTATTTTCATATTTAAATATAAAATGTTGAAGTATTTCAGAATTTGACAAAAGAATTTCAATACAATTTTTAATTGGACGATAATTAATGAAATACTCTCGATTATTATACATGAGTATACAATGTTTAGAATAAGATAATTGTGATATGTTCATTTTGTCCATGAACTTTCGACCACACATTTATGGAACTCCGCGACAAAAAATGGGAAAAATGGATTGCCAGATGCGAAAACTTCTTAAAATGGGAGAATGACAACAACATAACGAAAGAAGAAAAACGGAAAAAAGAAAGACTAATACGACTAGAAACAATCGAATATAAAAAATTAAAAGAAAATCTAAAAGAAACATGTATACTAATTAGACAAAAAATATTAAATAATTTTTTTTTAGAAGGTTATGGCCTTCATGACCTTTTTTATANCCTAATAACCTCACAAGAAGATCACAACAAAAGGAAACTTAGTATAAAATTACTAAACGATGAATTACCAACCAAAAAACGACTGCATGAAAGAAAACCACTCATATATACAGACAGTATATGTGTATCTTGCAATAAGTCACAAGAGGACAGCTTACATGTCTTCACCTGCAACGGATTTGCTAATACACTCCGAAATGGCTTCATGGATTACATAATAAACAAAGTTACCGAAATAAAGGGCAACACAAAAAAACAACTGATTACTAATGTTCTTAAAACCAGTAATTTTGCAAAAATTGACGTGCTCCGACAGATTCGAGCATACAATTTTCAGGACAAGTTCAGTTTCATAGACATTATACGTGGCCTTATCCCCAAACAACTCCAAAAGAACCTAACAAGAATAATAAGCAAAACAGAAGCAAAAAAAACAATACTTGACACATTTATGGAACTCCGCGACAAAAAATGGGAAAAATGGATTGCCAGATGCGAAAACTTCTTAAAATGGGAGAATGACAACAACATAACGAAAGAAGAAAAACGGAAAAAAGAAAGACTAATACGACTAGAAACAATCGAATATAAAAAATTAAAAGAAAATCTAAAAGAAACATGTATACTAATTAGACAAAAAATATTAAATAATTTTTTTTTAGAAGGTTATGGCCTTCATGACCTTTTTTATAACATAGACGAATGTGGGGTCTTGACCTCTTCGGAATAGATTTCTATTCTGTAGCAGCTGGTCAGGCGGTAAGCTAGTTAGCTTAGGATAATTAGTTTTAGCTTTTTTTTATTTATAAAAAATGTAATTTGTAATTAATCCTTATGTATTTAGCTATTAAAAGCAAAACGTTATATATATAAATAAAAATAAGACCTTGCTAGTCTTTTAAAAAAAAAAAAAAAAGAACTTTCGACCGTATACTAATTAGACAAAAAATATTAAATAATTTTTTTTTAGAAGGTTATGGCCTTCATGACCTTTTTTATAACATAGACGAATGTGGGGTCTTGACCTCTTCGGAATAGATTTCTATTCTGTAGCAGCTGGTCAGGCGGTAAGCTAGTTAGCTTAGGATAATTAGTTTTAGCTTTTTTTTATTTATAAAAAATGTAATTTGTAATTAATCCTTATGTATTTAGCTATTAAAAGCAAAACGTTATATATATAAATAAAAATAAGACCTTGCTAGTCTTTTAAAAAAAAAAAAAAAAAAAGAACTTTCGACCAAAAAAAAAACTCTTTCCTGAAAATTCGAAAACACAAAATAACGAAAAAATTATATTTTTTCTTTTACGCGATATAACATTAACAAGAATTTATTAAGTTTCCTTTACATACACCGTTGGGTTAATAGATATATTTTATTAACCTAGAAATAAATATGACACGCAAAAACAAAAAAGTGAAACCAAGAGTTCCCAGCGAAAGGGAAAAAAACAGTATGAAAACACTGGAAGAAAAATGGAAATTAAAAGAAAAAAACGCAAAAATATTAAAGGAAAAGGAAGAAAAGAAAAAGGGAAAAGAGATAATACGTTCGGACGTCGAACCGCAAACTGCAACTTATCACATACTAAATATTGCCCACCCACCCATCCCTCAACACATAGTTCAGAACAGTAAACAAGATAACTTGACAACTTCTTCCGCGCTCTACACAGAAAAAGAGGAATATTACTTATCTGCCAATGACTTATTTGATACAGAAGACGAATACGACCAAGAAACTTCCTTAAACTCAGACCTGGAGATGTCTGACCAAGAAACTTCCACAAACTCGAACTTGGAGATTTCTGACTATGAAAGCTTAGAATACGAAAACTACAGAGAATCAAGTTCTAAACAAGAACAATATACATCTAATACACACTTACAACCGTTTACACCACCACCTACAATTCCTAATGAAGATTATGAAATGAGTTCTGACTCAAAAGGAAAACAATATACAAACTACGACTACTTAGAACCACTTTCACCACCACCCACGATTTCTAATGACGATCACAAAATTAATTTTGGGAAAAAAAATACTGAGGCAGTTGAGAATTCAATGGAGATCGACAATGCAAATTGGTTACACAAACCCCTTACACATACTGAATTAAAAATGGCGCAACCTATAAATAGACCTGTGCTACCACAAAGGTTATATACTCCAGATAAGGATCAAGAGTTACCTTACACGCATTTAAGTCACGAAAATACAGGTTTAAAATAACAACTCCAAGAATTTTACTTAGCCTTGTCATCTAATAACAACTTAATAGAGTGGATAACTAATATCAACCTTGCGAAACTAGATAGACCAACATGGACGTGGCCTCTTGCTTCGATTTGGAATTTAGACCATCAACCAAAATACTGTTTTTTTACATCATTTAATAAACACAACAAACCGAATCACCAAATAGAATTCGAAACCTTAAACCTAAAATACATCAACAAATATAATACTGCTCACGAAGAACTGAAACAAAAAATTCCGTCTACAATACTACGACGTCAGGTTAATGATTTGATAAAATATGAAATAGCCTTAAAATACTATTTTGCTAAGGCTGGACCACCTCTCAATGTTTATCAAAATAAAAAGACGTTGCGAAATATATGTTATTTTCTTAGGATACCTAAGGAACAAATTAACCTATCTGAAGTCTTTAAAGCTTTAAAAGAATATTGTGTAAATAACAAACTGATAGTGCGAAAGTCATCACTACCTAAACGATATCAAGACATTAAGGATGATCATATACGCAAACTTCTCCCCATTAAATCTCGTTCAGAAGTACCTCACATTATGCGCATCTTACGAGACACATACACTTTCGGAAGGTGGCTCCCGTCAGCATATATATCCTTCACCAGACATAAAATCAAGAAACCTCCGCTCCCAGAAGATTATAACAAATTGGAATTTGGCCTAGATAGGCTATTCCCAATTCCGCAATTCGAGAATTCTAGTAAAAGACACGTGTATATTGGACAAGCAAAACGGCGCCTCCGAGAGAAATATTTCGTTGGAAAACGACTCCCAAGGAGTTTTTTTACTCTGCAAGACGGAACTATAACGATCAAAACTAATCTACCAAGTGAAATGGATATAGCCAACAAAACCACTGGAACCGTATTCCCCGTTCAAAAAAAAGAGTTAATACCAGAGCTTATAAAATTAAGGAAATATTATCATTTCGACAGGATTCCTACGCATTAGATTATTAAAAGAAAACCTCTACCAAGTCTAGCCTCGATTATAAGAGAAATCAAGACTTTTCTACCAAACAACATTAAAGTTCCAATTGAATCCCTCGCAGAAACCAAGGAGACCGTAAAAATTCTCCGGAAATTTTATATTTTCAAACATTTAAATGATACCTTTTTTACAAGCTTTCACGATATTAATTTTGACATACTTGACGAGTGCAAATCAGTTCAATGTAAAAAAAAGAATACAAAACATAAAATAGAATTACCTAATCCGGCTGACTTTTATGATTTTTAGATAAAATTTTTTTTTTTTTTTTTCAGGGTCATGGTCTTCGTGTCTCTTTTTATAATATTGACACTGGAGCTTCGGCTTCTTCAAAATAAATTTTTATTTTGTAGCAAGGTTAGACTGTAAATTAATTAGCTTAGCTAGTTTAGTTTTAGTCTGTTTTTATTTATTAAATCAAAATGTAAGTTTATGTACCTGTTATGTAACTTTATATTGATACTTAAATAAAAACAAAACCGCGCTAGTNAAAAAAAAAAAAAAAAAAAAAGAACTTTCGACAACCAAAAAAAAAATGTGATACTCTCTCTCCGCGTCAGTTATTCTTAGGCGCAGTAAACAAACTTAAGTGAACTTATTTTTCTCTAATATCTAGTCAGAGGGTAGCAGGTCGACCTGATAAGACTAGTTCGAGGGCCTGAATTGAGGAATAAGTCCGCGACGTTCTGTTTCTGGTGTCTGGTTCTGGTTTCTTTGGTGGAAAACGTAGACGGTTTCTTTGCTTTCTTTTCGGAAGCGTATGAAAGAAAAAATTTTTTTTACTCTTTTCATACCAATACAAAGGTATATAAAGTAACGAAAGAACGGTTGGTGGTCACTACCTTTATCCTGATGTCGAAAGTATCGTTATTAAACACGAACGTGGGAAACGAAGAAGTACTCCTGGAGCTGTCTAAAACTTTCGCTTACGAAGGGTATTTCTGCGCCACAAAATTTTCCATTTTTCATGGCCATAACTTTTTGGGGAAATTGTCAAATCTCGGTTTGACCCTGAATTGTCAATCTTGATGATCAGGTGTGACGCGAAAACTGCAGCGATTTGTGGGAATATGGTGACGATCAGCGGTGTGGATATTATTAAACTATTGGATTTATAAATATTGGATATCTTTACCACGTGACTTGTAGAGTTTGATCGGGGATTTAGCTCTGGACATTGCAGGGTATGCTGGGAGAACCCTCCGGTTCGACAAATAATTTCACCAACATCTAATGCGTGTAGGTCTGAGTCTTTTTCTTAAATCTGGGGGTCCAGGTTTTTGTGTTAACCTCCGGGAAACAGCGTAAAGGTATAAAGGGCGAGGAGTTGTCCTCTAAGGTGTCGTAGGTTGGAAGAAGTCATATATGTGGGGACTGATGTTGTTCGGTAAGGAGTCGAAGGGGTGGAATTACAAAATTATGGTCTCATAGTTTTTTATTTTTTATGACAAGTGTGGTACTTTCGCATCTTCCAACGTAATTTTATGTTGGTCGCAGTTGGGTAGGCGGTAATTAGTATAGAAATATATTAATTTAGTCATAGACTTCTTGTAATTGTACTTGTTTTTTAGTTTTTCGGAACTTGTAAATTTGTATTATGCATTAATCTTAAGCCCTTGCGAGTCTAATAAAAAAAAAAAAAACTTTCGACCGGAACTTTTGTCCTCCGGACTCTCTCCTGAATTTTTCAAAATTTTAAAAAAATAGCAAAAAAACTTACAAAACATGGCAGAATTTATAGGAATAAAACTTGATAAAAAAATACAAAATAGTACAAACAAAAGACCAAACAGCTCGGTGCTCCCTTCTTTCGTACTATATCTTAAAGACCAATATAACAAAATGTTTAAAACATCAATAAACAAAACTAAAACGCGTCTCCTATATGCGTCCAACTACCCGCTAGCATGGATTTTTACAAATACTCAAATAACTCAATATACTGACTTGAAAGCAACCTTACTCCAACAACGAGAAGACTTCTACAAGNAAAGGGCGAGGAGTTGTCCTCTAAGGTGTCGTAGGTTGGAAGAAGTCATATATGTGGGGACTGATGTTGTTCGGTAAGGAGTCGAAGGGGTGGAATTACAAAATTATGGTCTCATAGTTTTTTATTTTTTATGACAAGTGTGGTACTTTCGCATCTTCCAACGTAATTTTATGTTGGTCGCAGTTGGGTAGGCGGTAATTAGTATAGAAATATATTAATTTAGTCATAGACTTCTTGTAATTGTACTTGTTTTTTAGTTTTTCGGAACTTGTAAATTTGTATTATGCATTAATCTTAAGCCCTTGCGAGTCTAATAAAAAAAAAAAAAACTTTCGACCGGAACTTTTGTCCTCCGGACTCTCTCCTGAATTTTTCAAAATTTTAAAAAAATAGCAAAAAAACTTACAAAACATGGCAGAATTTATAGGAATAAAACTTGATAAAAAAATACAAAATAGTACAAACAAAAGACCAAACAGCTCGGTGCTCCCTTCTTTCGTACTATATCTTAAAGACCAATATAACAAAATGTTTAAAACATCAATAAACAAAACTAAAACGCGTCTCCTATATGCGTCCAACTACCCGCTAGCATGGATTTTTACAAATACTCAAATAACTCAATATACTGACTTGAAAGCAACCTTACTCCAACAACGAGAAGACTTCTACAAGTTTACCATAGTCCCTCAGACAGCTCCCGAGTCGCCTGCAACTCACACCTTAAAACACTACAGCTTCGTTTCGATACCAAGAGACAAAAGAGTAGAAGAATATGAAAATCTATTCAAGATACAACGTAGTTACCTCTCTACCATAGAGCTGCAACAAAGTTTTTTGAAACTAAACGCAAACGACTCAACACCTATACCTATGTGGACAAAAGAAAAGTCTCAAGAAATAAAAAAGATCGCCGACGATCTACATAAACAAAATAATGGGGCAAAAGGCAAAAGTCAGTTAGACCCCGAATTTGATCAACAAGACTTACACATGACTGATAGTTATGTGATCTCTGATTCAGAAAAGTCACACAATACAAATAATGATATAACAGCAACCAATCATAAAAGGTCCAAAGTTACAATAGTTATTGACAATAACATAAAAGACAATAATACAAAAAATAAGGAAACCGACCTCAATCTAATTGATATAGAAACTAATCTAAACGATACTCAAGAATACTCAAACCCAAATGTAGGGGTGATTGCGGACTCCACGCATAATCCCTATAATAGATCCTATCTAGTACCTCCGGTACCAGAAGCCAATCTTACTTACGAAAACTTCAAAGCTCATTTTTCGACTACTGAGAGAATCATTAACTTGATAAAGTTACTTTACAACAGAGAAGAAGTAGGAACAAAAATTGATGTAAACTTTCACAACTTTATCCTAGCAGGCAATCAACTCGAAATATTAAACACATACAACCCTGAAAATATTGCTTCAGAACAAGCCATAGAAGAAAAATGGACAGAATCCATCGCCAAACAAATAGAGGCATAACAGAAAGAAGACAGGGTTGACGAACTGCCCTTAGGGGCAATATACCGAATCATGGAGAAGAACCGAAACTACATAGCTAGCAAATTTCTACTATCTATAAACTTCAGGTCCTTGAGGGACGAAGCTATAGCCAGAACTTATATAAAAATTTTTCGTCTCATTTTCGTGAGTAGACCGAGACCATCTAAAGATCAAGTTGACTTTGACAAATTACGAAACTTCTGCAATAAAAAATTAAGAGCAGATTTTGCCACCTCTTCCAATACATCATAAGGGACTACCGCAATCAATATTGAACGAACTACCTAAATCGCTCTCAGCTTACAAACTGACCGAAATCGGGAAGATGAAACAAGTGCTTATGGGATATTATCAAATTGAAGGGGGAAACCTCAACGAGAACTACGCTGTACACAAAATCGAACTTCCTTCAAATTCTGCAATGGTAACACAATCTCTACAAACGGATGAAGGAGAGGATTTATTTTTCCCAATCACCACAGAAGAACAATATAGAAACATCAGCAAATAATCAGGACGCATTAGCAAAATTCTATATTATCAAAGGAAGATTACCAACTTCCTATTTCAAAATACCTGAAAAGACAATAGTATGCGAACGCTTACCAAAAGAATATAACGAACTTCCAGAAACATATACAAAATACTTTCCATGGAACAATGGAATCACTCACGATATATCCTTCACAGATCTGATTGGTCAACTTAAAAAAACTTATTACTTTTACAGAATTCCTAACAGCTGGTTCTATCAAAAGAAGAAACTTCTAGAGAAACCTGAAGATACACCTCTCAAAAATAAATTTACTTTTCCAGTGACCAACACTACGGTCGCCAGAGACTTACTAAAAGAACTGCATAAAGAGTATATAATTAATTTTTCCTTACCAACGAGCTGGATAGACTATACAAAAGATCAAAGAATTCCACTTCCAACAGACGATTACGCAGAGATAAACAGAGTCGCAGGAACAGAGTATCCCTGTTTCAAAACTAATATCTCGGCAAACAATAAATTAGCGAGGGTATACTACAAGTTTTATCAAATCCCTTCAAACTGGTTCAAAGAAAATGTAATACCAGAAGAGCGTGAAAGGACAGACAACAAAACACCATTACCATCAGTAGAAGAGGTGCAACAACAGATAATAAATGATATGAGAGGAGATGAACTGGAGGTCCCACTCAAAAACCGGGCAGATTTCCACTTATTGAGACAATATTTAAAAATGATGTATAAATTTGACAGAATTCTACCAAGTTTCTTCAACTACGACCTAGCAGTGCCGAATAACGTTCCTAACCCTACAGGGTTTTGAAACTTTTAAAGTTACCTGATAAAGTCTTATACAAAACTCTTCAGTACACAAGTGTGCGCGGTACCAAAAGTACTGGAGAGTCACACGGTACCAGTGAAATTAATTCTATTTTTGACAGCCCAAATACCCCACAAAGCATCACAGGATAGAACCCCTCCGAGAATAGGTGCAACAGTCAAGACATCGACATTAATGAGCTATTTGATTCTATACCAAGTGAGCAATTACTGGAGGAAAATAATAATTTTACGTCTGAAATCTCAAACGGGTCAGCATTAAATAATGAACTCAGCGAAACAGACTCACAGAATAGCTATCCCTCCATGGAAACAGACAACACGGCGGCAAGCGACTCTCCAACAAAAAATGACGTATGGAATTTAGTCACACAAAATATTAATGGACTGAATGGAATCATCAAACAAAAAGCATGGTGGGATTACTGCATAAAGAAAAAATTAGATATTATCCTACTAACAGAAACACGACTAAAAGAAAATAAAACTAAACATACCTTCCTGGAACACAAGATACATACTAAACAAAATAATACAACGTATTACGAGTGCTTTTGGGCTTCCAATATATCAGGATCAAGAGAATCAGGAGTAGGGTTTATGATACAGCAGGATTTAGCCAAACACGTCTACAGGATAGATCACTTCCAGGATAGAGGGGTGTCGCTTTACCTGTCTTTTCAGGGAAGAATGACATTACACTTAATAGGTATATACGAATACGCAAATAGAGTTGAAAGGATAAAAAAGGGGAAAGACTTACTAATATGGGTTAACAAACAAATAGACGAGGCAAGCAGAAAAAGCTACACTACCATAATTATGGGAGACTTTAATGGAGTCCAGAACTCGAAACTTGACAGAATAAACTCAGTATTAAGGGGCACTGAAACAAATCTATTAAAAACCATAATCGACAGAGGATATAAAGATTACTATAGATTAGTAAATGGGAATACGAAAGAATATACCTTCTATAAAAATGTTAACCAAGTCAGGAAACCTTCGAGCCGTATCAACCAGATTTGGATTACATTGGATAAAGCGGATGTACTGATACAGGCAAAAATCATTAATACAGAATTCTCCGCTCACAGCGACCATGACGTAATGATAATTAGCATAAACAACAGGAAATTCGTAAAAAACTCACAATACAACAAAAACAGGAGGGATAATAAGTAAAAACGGTTGTGGGATTTGAAAAGAACATCTGAGGAACAATTGAAAGAATTCGAAGATTCAATAGAAAAGTATTTTGAATCACAAACAGACGAAGCTAAAAGAAAAGAACATTCAATAGAAACCCAATGGAACTATATCAAGACTATACATGTTCCCAAAATTAATTTTGGATTTTTGAGGTATTTTGACTTTTTGAGATTTATGCAGAATCTATTCTATATATGGAAGTAAAAAAAGTATCCAGTTATGTGTATCTTCAATCAAAGAATAAATCTGGGTGGTCAAAAAATTTCAGATTTTAAGTAAAATAATTTCATCTTCTATGAAAAACTATTTTGACTTTTTTCCCCAAAATTGCAATTTCAGGGCTCCAAAATAATTTTGTGTGCAAGTATAATCAAGACAGGCATAATATCAAAAGGAAGAAAGTTCCTTACTAAAGCGAAAGAACCTCGAAACAGAATGACACTCAATTGGCACAAACATCCTCTTTATAATACTCTTAAAGATCTTAACAAAATCAAAAAGCTGGGTAGTCAAATTATATTTGATAAAATCACAGTTAAATCAAGCAAAACAAAAGAAGAAAAAACAAGAGATATCAAAAAAAGAATCGAAATAATTCTGAACAAACAACCAGATTTACTACAGGAATTCCTAGAGCACGAATCGCAGGAAAGAAAAGAAATATGGTACAACAACACGAAAGAAATTCTTAACCCTACTTGTAAATTAGTCAAAATAGAAGTGAAAAAAGAACAAAGAGGATTCATTACAAAATGCATTGAGAAAAGACAAAGATATTTACGCGAATGCCCAAAACGGATGATCAACAATGTATTTGAAACTGGGTATAAAAGAATTGTCCTAGACAGAATAGTAGAAAAACTACCTAATGGAGAAATAAATATTATTACAAATCCAGAAGAAGTTAAAACGCAGGTAAAAAATCATTTACACAATTGGACCCTTAATGGAAAAATTATTCCAGAAGAGATAAACGACTTTTGGACAAGACAATATACCTCTAAAGAGTATATTGATGAAAAAATTTACGACGGAGTAACACAAATCATAACTCCCGAAGAAGTGAGTAATCACATACGAATGAGTAGTAACAACAAAGCACCTGGACCCTCTGGAATACCCTACGAAGTCTTCAAACACTTAGAACCACGCACGATAGAATGGATCACAAAGTTTTTTAACAATATTCTTCGAACAGAACAGACACCAAGAGACTGGAGTTACGCAAACGTGACACTAATACCTAAACCTAAGAACTGGGAAGGTCAGCTCGAAATCACGAGACCCATAACGCTCATGGAAACAATGAGAAAATTGTTTACGAAAATAATTAATAATCGACTGGCAAAAACACTGATGGAGAACAAAGTCTTAAATCTCAATAATTACGCGGGGTTGCCCGGAGGCCGCATGACTTTTCCGATACACACCCTTAACAATATTATGGAGGATACCAGAGAAAAGCAAAATGAGATGTGAATATTATTCCAAGATATAAAAAAAGCATTCGACACAGTAGACCCAGAAATACTGACGAAGGCCATGAAACGCATTAAAATTCCTAATAAAATAATCACAATAATACAGAATATCATGACAGACAGGACAAACCGGGGTTTCACAGAATTCGGAATGACAGACGAATATAGTGTACAAAAGGGAATCGATCAAGGGGACAGCATTTCGCCGTTATTGTGGTGTATATTCTATGATCCGCTTCTGACAGCAGTGGAATCACTATCCTTGGGATATCAGTTATCTACTAAATTCTATAAAAACATTGCTACAGGATCACAAGACGAATGGAAAATACACATATCATCACTAGCATATATGGACGATACAGTCTGGATTGCGAATGACAAAGGCTCCATGAAAGAAGTAATACGGATAGCAGAAGAATTCTTTGACATTACGGGAATCCAAGTAAATCCATCTAAATCAGAGCTTATAGTAATCAGAAATAGAAAAGAAAAGCGAAAAGAAAAGCAGATAAAAAAAGGAATAGAATTCGCGAGAGTTACTATAAAACCGGCTAGTCAGCAAGAAGCCATAAGATATCTAGGGATTTGGATCACAGAATATGGAAGAAAGAAACATCAACAACAGCTCATACTTAAAAAACTACGAATATCTGTATATATATTAAAATACAAAAGGCTAACAGACAAACAGATACGCTACCTAATCAATCACGTGATCTTTCCAAAAATTGAATACTTAATTACTGACATGATATTACCGGACACAACGTACGATATAATCAACAAAACGATAAAAAGAATATTTAAACAAAAATGCGGTTTAGCGCAAAACTTCCCAGATAGTATCATACACTCACACACGGGTTACAGAGTATTTAACATAAAAGACAGACAATTACAAATGCATGGAACAGAATTAATGCAACGGATTAACGAAAATAATAATAGTGGGATAACCACGAGAATTAGATTATAACAACTGCAAAACTATATGTGGACGGCAGTACCAATATGGGACCAAAGAGTAATATCGCAATACAAACTCAACAACCATAATCTAAATGGCGAAATAATCCGGCTGCTAGCAATCCTCGAGAAACAGAATTTCCAGTTATACCCAAAGGGGACGAATGCTCAATATGGACTATGGCCAATGAAAATTACTCCCTTGACATTGACAATAAATGGTTTGAAAAACATAAGCAACGTCTAATAACATACAGATTATTATACACCGACCAAATACTCAACGCGAATTATGAGCATACAATACACTGGACAAATACTGGACATGAGAAAACAATTAGAAAACCAGATAAATGGTGGGAAGAATTGAAGGAGGCAATAGAATATAATTTGGAGATACCAAGGCCAGAAGATAGAATAAACAAAGCCAATAACCTGATGAACATAGGGAAAGACAAACTAGTACGAGGACAACCGGTAGTTTTTGCTAAAGCCGGAGAGGTAATACAAGGCAAAATATACAAAAAGCTGGAGAAAAACAGTAACGAGACAAAAATTCCTATTAAACACCTAGTGAATTACGTATCTGATGAAGAATCAATATCAATACTAAACGTATGTCAGGGATGCCACCTAAGCGAGGAAGTCGACACCAAAAAAAGTGGATACGACCTGACGGGTAAAGTGAAAGATTGTATTATCTNCGAGAATTAGATTATAACAACTGCAAAACTATATGTGGACGGCAGTACCAATATGGGACCAAAGAGTAATATCGCAATACAAACTCAACAACCATAATCTAAATGGCGAAATAATCCGGCTGCTAGCAATCCTCGAGAAACAGAATTTCCAGTTATACCCAAAGGGGACGAATGCTCAATATGGACTATGGCCAATGAAAATTACTCCCTTGACATTGACAATAAATGGTTTGAAAAACATAAGCAACGTCTAATAACATACAGATTATTATACACCGACCAAATACTCAACGCGAATTATGAGCATACAATACACTGGACAAATACTGGACATGAGAAAACAATTAGAAAACCAGATAAATGGTGGGAAGAATTGAAGGAGGCAATAGAATATAATTTGGAGATACCAAGGCCAGAAGATAGAATAAACAAAGCCAATAACCTGATGAACATAGGGAAAGACAAACTAGTACGAGGACAACCGGTAGTTTTTGCTAAAGCCGGAGAGGTAATACAAGGCAAAATATACAAAAAGCTGGAGAAAAACAGTAACGAGACAAAAATTCCTATTAAACACCTAGTGAATTACGTATCTGATGAAGAATCAATATCAATACTAAACGTATGTCAGGGATGCCACCTAAGCGAGGAAGTCGACACCAAAAAAAGTGGATACGACCTGACGGGTAAAGTGAAAGATTGTATTATCTCAGCAGATATAAACCACTTAAAAACACTTCCAATAATAGAAGGAATACACTCAAGCAGAAGAAGAGCTCCAAAAAAAAGAAGGACACATTCAAAAAACTCACCTGATTCACTTAGAATCTATATGAACCGTAGGTTCACAGAAGAAACAAAAACTGAACAAACCAACGAAGAAAGCGTGACACAATTTAGCAAAAAAAGCATAATCACCTCCGAGGCAATGAAAACCCATATTAATAATATTGAAACTGATTTAGAGGGAATGAATAATTTTGAAATATTTATAGATAGTTCACTACAAAGTACAAACTTCAAACAACACAAGACAAAAAACATGAGAGGCAGTGTGAATAACGCAACGAGCTCCAACAGCAACAACGTAGGAAATAATAACAACAATGCTCGAGATACAGAGAATCATGAAACACACCCAAAACTAATGGGCATAGAAATTATCATAGGCTTCACTACAAACAATCAAGAAACTTATACCAAAACTCTGGCGGCCAAAGTTACAGGAAATCCATCATCTACCCGAGCTAAATTATAGGCAATTTTGGTTGCCCTTAAACTTTTACCATATGCAACGACTGTAACAATCAAAACGGATAGTCAAGCGAGCATAGGTGCTATAAAAAACTTTGCTGCGAACAAGAAAAATAATGCCTGGAAAAAATATCAAAATCCCTTCCTACTACAAGTAATTACTGACTTAACAAGGAAGAAAAATCTCAAAATAAACTACGTCAAAATTAAAGCACATGCAGGAACAGCAGAAAATGAGTTTGCAGACCAACTTGCAAAGTGGAGAGTATTGCAACACGAGGTAATAAGCCTAAACTACGACATACTCAATAGACATGTACATCACCAGTGGAACTATTAGATAGTAAACTCCCCAATTAAAGAAATCATTAAGATAAATAACAAAGTAAAACATCAAACAGAATGGGCAACTTTAAACCGTACAATTAAGTGGAACAACAAGCATATACAAAGAGAAACAAATTGGCAACTGTCCTTTCAAATAATACATGGTTCAAAAATCACAAACCTAATAACCTCACAAGAGGATCACAATAAAATAAAACTCAGCATAAAGTTACTAAACGACGAATTACCAACCAAAAAATGACTACATGAAAGAAAACCACTTATATATACAGATGGCATATGTGTATCTTGCAATAAGTCACAAGAAGATAGTTTACATATCTTCACCTGCAACGGATTTGCGAATACGCTTCGAAATGGCTTCATGGACTATATAATAAACAAAGTCACCGAAATAAAGGGTAACACAAAAAAACAACTAATTACTAACGTCCTTAAAACCAGTAATTTTGCCAAAATAGACGTGCTCCGACAGACTCGAGCATACAATATTCAGAACAAGTTCAGCTTCATAGACATTATACGTGGCCTTATCCCCAAACAACTTCAAAAGAACCTAACAAGAATAATAAGCAAAACAGAAGCAAAAAAAACAATAATAGACATATTTATGGAACTCCGCGACAAAAAATGGGAAAAGTGGATTGCCAGATGCGAAAACTTCTTAAAGTGAAAGAATGATAACAACATTACGAAAGAAGAAAAACGGAAAAAAGAAAGACTAATACGACAAGAAACAATCGAATATAAAAAATTAAAAGAAAATCTAAAAGAAACATGTATATTAATTAGACATAAAATATTAAATAATTTTTTTTTAGAAGGTTATGGTCTTCATGACCTTTTTTATAACATAGACGAATGTGGGATCTTGATCTCTTCAGAATAGATTTCTATTCTATAGCAGCTGGTCAGGCGGTAAGCTAGTTAGCTTTAAATAATTAGTTTTAGCTTTTTTTTATTTATAAAAAATGTAATTTGTAATTAATTCCTATGTATTTAGCTATTAAAAGCAAAACGTTATATATATAAATAAAAATAAGACCTTGCTAGTCTTTTAAAAAAAAAAAAAAAAAAGAACTTTCGACCAGTTTCGATATTTTTTGGAAGAGGCGATTGAGATAAATCTGAATGTCTATTAAAGAATTTTATAATTGAATTTCCAGCTTTATTACTAAGATTGTGTTTTGTAACAAAAGTTATTAAATCTGCATATGCCTCGTTTGGAAATTCTTTAATTTCAACTTCAGATTCTTCTATATTATCTTGCAAAGTCAAACTTTTAGATTCAAGTTTTTCCAGAGTATTATTCATATTGGTATCAGATTTTTCTATATAATTTTGCAAACTTTCGGATAAAATTTCATCAAAGTTTTCAAATTCTTCCGAACGAAGAGAAACATCACCAGCATAATTTGAATCACTTTCATATTGGTAAGAAATTTCGGATACTGGCGGTAGGTTTTCTTCTCGAATACTTTGCAATTCTTCAATTTGACTAAAATCATCACTATCTAATGACATTTCATTAATACTCGAGACCGTATCTGAAATATCATTATTGGATTCCTCTGTACTGGTATTAAGTTCTTTAAATTCATTACAATATTTTACATGTTGGGAGTATGCATTTCGGCTCAAAAGATAACAATTACAATATAGATATTTAAAATTTATAGACATTGTTTTTAAATTAAAGTTTAATATTTTTACTGAAGTTTTTAGACATTTTTTAACATATTTTTTCATAGTACTTATATATCTTTTCAAATTTTCAAATTTATTTTTTCAATAATAAAGAAAAACTTCCGAACATATTTGATTTGTTTTGCAATTTTCTATATTAATTGATAAATATACAATAAAAAGAACATAAGATTTTATAATAAATACTATATCTGTAAAATTTTGTTTTGCAATTTTTGATATACACGATAATTTTGTGATATAAAAAGAATATAAGATTTTATAATAA
>PQFF01000148.1:138988-158729 GCA_003547095.1 Diversispora epigaea
ATAATTTTGTGATATAAAAAGAATATAAGATTTTATAATAAATGCTATATCTGTAAAATAAATATATATTTATACTTTCGAATATATTTGTATTTTGATAAGTATTATCAAATTATCCAATAAGTTATAATATGTATAAATGTTGTTACTGGATAGAATTACCATAACAGAAATATATAACCATTATATTATTTAACCTTGCATTTTATTAATAATTATTTAACAAATGAAATATAAATATCAAGATAGTAATTTTATTAATAATGATTAGTAATAATTAATAACATTTATTAACATGTAAATAGGAAGTCAGAAAGTTTAGTTACACAAAAATGTAAGTAACACAAGTCACATGTTCACATGACATAGTTACACAAATATTATATAACTATTATTAATTATCATTAATTAGTATTACTTAGTATTAATTATCATTACATAGTATTAATTAACATTAATAATTAGTATAACTTATAGTATATATTTAGTAAGTCATATAGTAAATATATTAACCAATAGTATTAACGCACAGTAGTATAACAAGTATAAAAAGGAACTTATTCAACTTGATTCCTTTAGCTTTTTAGTAGTAAGCTTTTTAGCTCAGAGCTTTTGAAGCTCAAGGAAGTTGGAAGTTAATATTATAATTATAAAAATATAATTGTATTATTAAGAAGTAATCATTAAATAAAAATATTAATAAATATTAAATAAAATAATTAAAGAGATTTATTATCGTATTTATTTGATATAATGTTTATTAAAATAATTAAAGAGATTTATTATCGTATTTATTTGATATAATGTTTATTAAAATTGTTTAATAAAGGAAGTACTAAAAGATTAAAGATGATATCTTTAATAAAAGATGGAAGTATCTAAAATATAAATTATAAGGAAGTTATCTATAAAGGAAGCCCATAATAAAAGAAGTTCTAAGATTAATAATAAAAGGATTTATTATTAAAGGAAGCTATTAATAAATGAAATTATTAATAAAAGTAATTATTAATAATGAAGTTATTAATGGAAGTAACGAAGTTATAATGACTTGAAAGAATAATTAGTTTGTTAGTTTTAACTAAAAACTAACTGGTGCCTTCTAAAAGTAAAGTAATAACCAAACTAAAAGTCTTGTACCTAACGGGAAGGACTATAAACTCCTTAAAAGAACCGTAAGTGGGATGTAGGAAAGTACACCCGCGACAGTTTGGTGCCTTCTAGCGGAAAAGAAAGTGAATTTGGAAAGGAATGGATTTTTATAGGAAGTATTCTAGCGGAAAGGAAAGTGAATTTGAAAAGGAATGGATTTTTATAGGAAGTATTCTAGCGGAAAGGAAAAATGGAATTGGAAAGGAATAGCAGAGAGAAATATATTTTTAGGAAGTATTCTAGCGGAAAGGAAAAGTGAATTTAGATAGAAATAAATTTTTAGGAAGTATCCTGACAGTGAATTGGATAGGAAAATGAATTTAGATAGGAAGTATTCTTAGGAAGTACTCTTAGGAAACATTCTTAGGAAGATTTTAAAGGGTAATTTAAGGAAGTAAAATGTTGAATAACAGAAGAGAACTATTGTCAAAATTTTGGAAGAATCCGCAGTAAGAAAGGAAGTAAATTTTATAATTAGATTGTAAAAGGATGAAGGAAGTTATGTATTTGGGAGGAAGGAATTTTCATTAAATTTTAGAGTGAAGAATGTTAAAGATTGATCACCCTCGTATTATTCAAACTCTTAGGCAATGGCAATAAGACCTGTGAAATGCATGCATATTAAATATAAATGTTCATGAGTAAGGTAGAAACTAAGTCCTGAAAGGAATATGTTATATTTAGGTAAACTTCGTAAGACCTAGGAGGCAATATCAATAAGACCTGGAAGGCAAAAGTTGTAAATCCCGTAAGGTAGAATTTTGTAAGACTTATAGGCAATACCAATAAGACCTAATGGAGCATCAATTCATAAATCCTGTAGGCAATGACAATAAGGCCTAAAGAAAAATATTAAGGCAATGACAATAAGACCTGTGTAATGAAAATTCACCCAAAAAGGAGAAACTTATTATAAGAGGCTCTATCCTCTATAAATATTCCAATAAGAAGTATCTTCAGTACAAAGATGTGATAAATAGAAAAAAAAAATAAAAAGGAAAAACACTTATTGTAAGAGGCTCTATCCTCTATAAATATTCCAATAAGAAGTATCTTCAGTACAAAGATGTGATAAATAGAAAAAAAAAATAAAAAGGAAAAACACTTATTGTAAGAGGCTCTATCCTCTATAAACATTCCAATAAGAAGTACCTTTGATGGAAGGATGCGACGAATAAGAAAAGTAAAAAGGATAAGATCGATGAAGATCAATATTGAAAATGTTATAAAAAGGATGGATGAAGACTTTAGTGAAAAAAGTAGAACCAAATAAAATATTTTAAGGAAGAAATAAACCTGGAAAACTCAAGAAGACCAAGACAGTATAAACCTATCAAAAGAGAATCAAGATCTCCAAGTCCAAAACTTAGAGAACTTTGGGAAGAAGTAAACCTAATACACCAGAATCTAAGAACTCAGTCAAAGTTACCATTTTCTATTGTAAACACGCCCGGTATATCATCAAAGGAAGAATCTCCTGAAGAACATTCACCAAAAGAAGTTAACCAATCCATTGAATTAAATATAAAAGAAATTGAAGTGAAGTTACAAGAATTGGAAAAAGAAAGACTTCAAAGACTTGGAAAGATAAAAGAAAACAAAAGGTCTCAAAGGAACAGTAATAATACAAAACTAGAAAATATTAAAGAAGAAGAAGAACTGGAGTATCAAGAAGATTATCACGAAGAAGAAGAACAGAGAGAAGACAGAATAGCGAAAGTGAGTGAACAAGATACAGAAAGTGAAACGGAAAGAGACAATAAGAGAAAAATAATGACAGCTCCAATATTGATTAAACCTTCAACTTTCTATGGAGACGGAACTCAAGACCCATTAGAATGGATACAAGAATATGAAAAAGCTTCGAGAGCAAATCAATGGAAGAATGATGAAGCAAAGAGAAACTATATGGAAGTATACCTCAAAGGAGATGCAGAAGAATGGTGGATCGAAGCAATGCAAGAAGTAACATCGTGGGAAAACTTAAAGAAAGATTTCGTCAAAAGATTCTATAATAGAAAATGGAAGAATAAAATTTTAAATGAATTGGAAAGATTAAAGATAAGGAAAGATGAACCTATACGAAACTTTGCTAATATATTCTTAAGAAACTATGATAAAATAGGTGAGATACCAGAAGATAGAAAGACAGAATTATTTTTAAGAGGATTAAACCAAGAATTAGCTTCACTAGCTTTAACACATGGAAAGGAAACTGTGAAAGATATAGTAGAACTTATTGAAAGACATGAGGAAGCAAGAGACATTACCAATAGAATAAAACCTAAAAGGAAAAAGAAGGAAAGATATTACGAATCTGAATCTGAATCTGAAAGTGATGATGAATTAAAAAGAAAATTAAGGAAGAAACAGATTAAAGAAAATTTAAAGAAAAAGGAAGAGAAAGTTGAACCAAAGGATGAAATTGAAGAATTAACCAAGAAGATGGCTCAATTAAAGATCCAAATGGCACAAATGAATAATAATGGAAGAAACTACTATTCTTAAAATAGAGGATCAAGAGACACGAAATGTTTCAACTATGGAAGGAAAGGATATATGAAGAAAGATTGTAGACTACCAATCCGACCACCACCTTGGAGACAAAATATTCCTAATAATTTCAATAACAATAACAATAATAACAATAATAATTTCAGAAGATATAACCAAGGAAGTAATAATAACAATGGTAATAATAATGGTCCAAAACCAAAACAAATAACTTACACTAATTATGTTGATACAGAAGAAAAAGATAATGACAAGTCAGATGAGGAAGTTATTAAAGAATTAACTGAAATTTTATTTGGTAAACATGAAAGGGACAGTGACAGCGACAGTGATGATAATTACAAAATAAAGAAACCAAAAATAGGTGAATTGGTAAAAACAAGTAACCTACCCAAAGTTATTAGACCAACTGGATCATTAGGAACATTTGGAATCAGTCCTACGAAAAAGAACGACAAAAAGAAAAGTGAAAAGACAGTCACCTGGAAGAAAATAAAACCTGAAAAGAAAGAGAAAAAGGAAATTCCATTCTTATTACAAGGACCAGAATTCGACATAGCAAAACAGTTAAGAAACCAAAAAGTAGAAATCACAGTAGCACAATTATTAAAAATAAGCTCAGACCAAAGGAAGAAGTTATTGGAATCATTAAGAAAACCTAAGAAAATAGATATTAAAATGATAAAACAAAATCAAGCACCAAAAACAACTGTATTAGAATGTAAAGTAAAGATCGATGATAGTACAGTACCAGCAGTAATTGATAGTGGAGCAGCAGCAAGTATTGTAACAAGAAATACAATCGAACAATTAGGATATACTCCAGAAATGGCTTCAAATTGTGAAATAATAACAGCTACAGGAGAGAAAAGTAAATCTTTAGGAAGAATTAAAGACTTTCTGATCACAGTAAATGGAAATCAAATACCAATAGATGTAGAAGTAATTGAAACAGATTCATATCACTTATTATTGGGAAACAATTGGATGACAAAGGCAAGAGCAGTTTACGATTGGAAGAACCAAGAATTAACAGTAGATTGGAGAAATGGGACAACAAAAATAGATGCCACATGCATAAAACAAAAACAAAATGTTGAAGAAGAAAGTTCAGAAGATGAAGATTCAGAGGAAGAATATGAATATGAAGAAGAACCAGAAATGGATTGACCACACTCGGAAGATAAAAACCCTATACCAGAAGAATCATTGGAGGAATTAATAGCAGAAGAAATCTTTTTAGAAAAAACAAGTAAAGAAAAAGAAATACAAGTAGGGAAGTTAACAAAAGAACAACAAATGAAGTTTGATACATTAATGGATAAATATAAAGACATATTTGCAGAAGAAACTAATCAACTAGGAAGAACTAACATGGTAAAACATAAAATTGAAGTAGAAAAGGATGTAGAACCAATAAAACAAAGGTATTACAAAACAAGTCAAAAAGAAGATGAATTTATCCAGGAAGAGATAGAAAGATTATTGAAAGAAGGAATAATACAAAAATCAAAAAGTGCATGGACCTCACCAGTAGTATTAGTAAAGAAGAAAGATGGAAAGATCAGATTTTGTGTAGATTATAAGAAGTTAAATAATGTAACCAAGAAAGATACATACCCTATACCAAGAATTGATGAAATGTTGGAAGCATTAGGAGGAGCAAAATGGTTTACTACCCTAGATTTAGCAAGTGGATATTGGCAAGTAGAAATGGACGAAGAAAGTAGAGATAAGATAGCATTTGTAACTAAACATGGAAGTTATGAATTTAATGTAATGCCCTTTGGATTAACAAATGCACCTGCAACATTCCAAAGACTTATGAATGAAATTTTGGAAGGAACATTAGGAAAAGGAATAATTGTATACTTAGATGACATAAATATTTATTCTAAAACCTTTGAAGAACATATAGAAAAATTGGAAGAAGTATTGAAACGACTGAAAGTAGCAGGACTAAAAATAAAACTAAGTAAATGTCATTTTATCAAGGAAGAACTTACATTTCTAGGACATGTAGTAAATAAGGAAGGAATCTTACCAGATCCAGATAAGATTGAAAAAGTAAAGAATTTCTCACATCCAAAAACAGTAAAAGATATAAGAAGTTTCTTAGGATTAGTATTATATTACAGGAAGTTCATAAAAGAATTTTCAGAAATAGCAAAACCGATGAATAATTTAGTCAAAAAGGAAGTACCATTTAACTGGAAAGAACCACAAGAGGAAGCTTTTAGGAAGTTAAAAGAAAAATTAATCAAACAACCGATATTAAGATATCCAGACTTCGAAAAGACCTTCTACCTAATAACAAATGGATCAGCAAAAGGATTAGGAGCAGTATTAGTGCAAAAAGATGAAGAAGGAAGAGACTATGCAATAGCATATGCAAGCACAAGTCTAACAGGATCACAACCAAATTATTCTGCTACAGAATTAGAACTATTAGCAGTAGTATGGGCTGTAGAACATTTTAGACATTATTTAGCATATAGACATTTTGTAGTACTGACAGATCATTCAGCTACACAATATTTAAAGAAAAATCCTATAAAAGAAATAAAAGAAAGACTAGCCCGATGGATGTTAAGATTACAACCCTACAGCTTTACTATTGAATATAAAGCAGGAAAGAAAAACGCTAATGCAGATATATTATCCAGATTAGGTAATGGATGAAAGTTTATATTATCAAATATTACAGTATATTAAAGAAGGAAGGATAGACAATAGTTTATCAAATAGAGAAATACAAAAGTTACGAAATAAGACTAAATATTTTAAAGAAATTAAAGGACGGTTGTACAAGAAACCAAGAAAAGGAAGTAATGAGAATCTAAAAGTTATTAAACGATCAGAAATGGAAGATTTAATGAAAATAATGCATGATCATCCAACTGCAGGACACATGGGAATAGAAGCAACCTATAACAAAATAAAAGAAAGATACTATTGGAATCAGATGCACGATGATATAAAAGAATATGTGAAATCATGTGATACATGTCAAAGATTTGGAAAGCCAGAAAGGAAAGAAGAGCTACATTCAATCGAAATGAAACAACCATTCGAAAGGATAGGAATAGATATAGTAGGACCTTTACCAGAAACAAATAAAAAGAACAAATATATAGTAGTAGCAACAGAATACCTAACAAAATGGCCAGAAGCAAGAGCATTAGATAAAGCAAATGCAGAAAATGTAGCAAATTTTATATACGAAGATATAATATGTAGACATGGAACACCTAAGATACTATTATCAGACCAAGGAAGTCACTTTAAAAATAAATTAGTGGAAGAATTATGTCAAAAGTTTGAAATACAACATAGATTCTCGTCACCATATCACCCTCAAACAAACGGGTTAGTAGAAAGATTTAATAAAACTTTATGTGATATGTTAAAAAGAGTTAGCAGAGCAAATCAATTTGAATGGAACGAACATATACCTTCAGTATTATTTGCTTATAGAACAACAAAACATAATACCACGAAATATACGCCATTCTACTTAAATTATGGAAGAAAACTAGTTTTACCAATAGAGATAAATGAAGGAAGCTTATCAGAAGATGAAGAAATAGATTTGGAAGATACTATTTTACAAAGAACCTATGAATTGGAAGAAAAGCTACCACAAGAACTACAAAAGGCAAAAGAATTTATCAAGATTTCACAAGAGAAATCACAAGGAAGACACGAAAGAAAAATAAAAAGGAGAATTAAATTTGAAAAAGGAAACAAGGTATTAATGTATGACTCAAGATTAGAAAAACAATGGTCAGGTAAATTAGAAGTAAGATGGAAAGGACCATTCATAATTAAAGAACGACTCAGTAAAGGAAGTTACATATTGGAAAACCAGTTTGGACAACCATTAAAAGAACCAATACATTCTGACAGATTAAAGTTATATAAAGATAGGGAATCATGGGAACCACACATCGTACTATAAACAAACAAAAGATAAAGAAAAATAAAGACATTTTTGGAAGGATGGAAGACTATCAAATATTATGTTACATTGGAAGTAAATAAAAAGNAATTTGAATGGAACGAACATATACCTTCAGTATTATTTGCTTATAGAACAACAAAACATAATACCACGAAATATACGCCATTCTACTTAAATTATGGAAGAAAACTAGTTTTACCAATAGAGATAAATGAAGGAAGCTTATCAGAAGATGAAGAAATAGATTTGGAAGATACTATTTTACAAAGAACCTATGAATTGGAAGAAAAGCTACCACAAGAACTACAAAAGGCAAAAGAATTTATCAAGATTTCACAAGAGAAATCACAAGGAAGACACGAAAGAAAAATAAAAAGGAGAATTAAATTTGAAAAAGGAGATAAAGTACTAATGTATGACTCAAGATTAGAAAAACAATGGTCAGGTAAATTAGAAGTAAGATGGAAAGGACCATTCATAATTAAAGAACGACTCAGTAAAGGAAGTTACATATTGGAAAACCAGTTTGGACAACCATTAAAAGAACCAATACATTCTGACAGATTAAAGTTATATAAAGATAGGGAATCATGGGAACCACACATCGTACTATAAACAAACAAAAGATAAAGAAAAATAAAGACATTTTTGGAAGGATGGAAGACTATCAAATATTATGTTACATTGGAAGTAAATAAAAAGGAAAATATAAAAAGAAGAGTAAAAATCTTAAGCACCATTAGAATTAATACAATAAGAAATAACAACACCAGAAAAACAAAATGACTTTTCAAGAAAGATTCAAGAAGGAAGACCTTTGCCACCGTTGTGGAATTGAATTTGGAAGCCATCCCAACCCAGCAAAGTTCAGTAGGGAATGTGACAATCTCAGGTACTTAAAAAATAGAGATAGGAAATGCAGATGCGACAAGGCCTCTTTAATCAACATGTCTTTAAGACAGAAGGAAGAAAGGGATCCTAACTGGAGTATAAATACCCATTGTTGTTTCTGTAAGAAAGCAACGAAGATATTCCACCTAAGAACCAAGAAAATAAATGGAGAAGAATTCGAGCAATGTTATAATTGCAAAGATAAAACCCAGGTTCCTAGAATGGAAGAACCAGTTATTAACAGATTGAAAGGAAGAAGAGAAAGGAATGAAAGTGACCAAGAAAGAAAAAGAACTCGAATTACTCCAGAAAGAGAAGTGGTAAACAACTATGCAGATGGACCAGTATGGAAGCCTATAAAGAATAAGGAAGAACCATCTTGGCAAAAGGAAGAACAAAAAGAAGAAAGGACAATGGTGTACTGAAAGATGCCAATTTATGGATCATAAACAATTGTCCAGAGGAAGAATTACTTACTTTGACGCAGATACAAGAATGATCCATGATGATGTAAACTGTCCACTGGGAGCATTAGACTACAGTTATGAAGGAAGAAGTCAACCCAGATGCTTATGCTTTAATAGAAAAGCAAAATACTGTCAACAACATCAACACGAAACGGAAAAGTGTGATTGTCCCATCGAATCCAGAATTGTAGAAAGAAATTTTGGAGGAAGCAGATGTCCAGCCTTAAACTGTCCTCACAAAGGAGAATACCAACATTGCAGTCACAATTACTGCAGGAAGTACAGAGTTTATATTATGGGATATAAACAACCTTGCAAAGAATGCCAAGAAGAGGTAACATTAGAAGTAAAAGAAGAAGACTACGAAAATAAATTGAGAGATCAAGAGGAAGAAATTAAAAGAACTCTTGGAATAGGAAGTAGTAATCAAGGAAAGGAAACAACAGAGGAAGATTCTATGGAACTTACCATTGACTTAGAAACAGACAAAGAGAAAAAAAATAAGAAATTAAGAGAACAAATTAAACAATCACACGAGGAACAACAAAGAATCAAGGAAGAATCAAATCATTTAAAAGAATATAATGAAAAACTATAAAAAGAGTAGAAAAACGAGGAAGAACTGGAGAAGAAGATTTGAAATATTACAAAAAGCTAGATGAAGTTTATAGAAAGTTAATGTTAGAAATATATCCAAACTTAAAAGTAATAACTAGAGAAACACAATTAACAACAGAACAAGTGAAAGAACTGATCCCGAATTTAATTGATGAAAAGATATTCAGAAGAATTGGATATTGAACAAATCCTCTTTGGATATAACGATATGCCACCAACAAAAAGAAGGAAGACTGATGAAGAAAATATTAAAGGAAGATACAATCTAGATAAAGTAAAAGCAACCAAAGAATGGACCAAAGAAACATTTGAAATACAAAATATCAGGAAGAAAGGTGAAGCTTTAGAGCTAAAAGCATTATAGATTTTAAGAGCCCAAAATATAATAACAAATATGTCAAAAGCTCACTTATTGGAAGAAACTAAAGAAGGAACAAAACTTAAACAAATAATAGGTGATGGAGGAATAGACTTATTTGAAGAAATAACAATCCACGAACTATACATGTCGTCAAAACTATTGAATTGAGTCAGACGCAATTAAAATTGAGAAAAATTGGAGTTGAGTCAAGGTAAATTTTGATTTTTACTAGTAACTGACGTAATTAGTTGAGTCAGACGCAATTAAAAATTGAAATTTTAAGAGTTGAGTCAAGGCCAAATTAGTTTTGACGACATGTATACCACGAACAGACTATACAATGGATTGGACAATGTAAAATAACAAAACAATTAACAAACACAGTAATCAATGAAATGAAAGGACTATTATCTACTAGACCAAATACCATAGGAATAATTATCTATGGAGGAAGTAAAAGTTCTCAAACAGAAAGTATAGTAGAAACATCAAATAGTGATATATTTTTAAGTCACATAGAAGAATTACACACTATTAGGAAACAAATCGAAATAAAACAATCACAGAAAGGAATAAGAACTATGTCTATAACAAAGATGTTTATAGAAGAAATGGAAGATGTAGAATTTGACAAAAATGGAAGAATTCTAAAAGCCAAACGAATCAAAAACGTTAGCACTCAAATATGGGGAACCTCAAGTCAAAATGGGGACATTTTGAATTAAGTGAGAGGGAAACTGTTACCGGATAGAATTACCATAACAGAAATATATAACCATTATATTATTTAACCTTGCATTTTATTAATAATTATTTAACAAATGGAATATAAATATCAAGATAGTAATTTTATTAATAATGATTAGTAATAATTAATAACATTTATTAACATGTAAATAGGAAGTCAGAAAGTTTAGTTACACAAAAATGTAAGTAACACAAGTCACATGTTTACGTGACATAGTTACACAAATATTATATAACTATTATTAATTATCATTAATTAGTATTACTTAGTATTAATTATCATTACATAGTATTAATTAACATTAATAATTAGTATAACTTATAGTATATATTTAGTAAGTCATATAGTAAATATATTAACCAATAGTATTAACGCACAGTAGTATAACAAGTATAAAAAAGAACTTATTCAACTTGGTTCCTTTAGCTTTTTAGTAGTAAGCTTTTTAGCTCAGAGCTTTTGAAGCTCAAGGAAGTTGGAAGTTAATATTATAATTATAAAAATATAATTGTATTATTAAGAAGTAATCATTAAATAAAAATATTAATAAATATTAAATAAAATAATTAAAGAGATTTATTATCGTATTTATTTGATATAATGTTTATTAAAATTGTTTAATAAAGGAAGTACTAAAAGATTAAAGATGATATCTTTAATAAAAGATGGAAGTATCTAAAATATAAATTATAAGGAAGTTATCTATAAAGGAAGTCCGTAATAAAGGAAGTTCTAAGATTAATAATAAAAGGATTTATTATTAAAAGAAGCTATTAATAAATGAAATTATTAATAAAAGTAATTATTAATAATGAAGTTATTAATGGAAGTAACGAAGTTATAATGACTTGAAAGAATAATTAGTTTGTTAGTTTTAACTACATCAGGAAATTTTTTAAGTCGGAGGTTATTGTAATAATTTCGTTTTCAAAGGTTATTGAAGGTTATCGGACCAATAACCTTTGCAAATATTACGTTTATTATGATGAAGTGAAGGTTATTGAAGGTTATCGATATCAATAACCTCCGGAGTATTACGTTTTATTAATAAAAATGAAGGTTTTCGGTACCAATAACCTTCGTAAATATTACGTTTATGTTGGAGATATTCGAAGGTTATCGGAGTGAAGGACTTCAAAGGCTTACGTTTAAAAAAATTTACTGATGTAAAAACTAACTGGTGCCTTCTAAAAGTAAAGTAATAACCAAACTAAAAGTCTTGTACTTAACGGGAAGGACTATAAACTCCTTAAAAGAACCGTAAGTGGGATGTAGGAAAGTACACCTGCGACAATGTAGATCCTTTAATTATGTCACGTGCACTGTGTCACGAATGTTTGTTTATTTTAGACCCTTACGTTCAGTCGTCTATATTTTTATACTTCTAAGTTTCACATACTTTAGCTAGAACTAAAATGGACGTAAAATTGCGAAAGTGTATAGTCAATTTTTTTTGTCTTTATTTTTATACTCCTAAGTCTCATAGTCAATTTTTTTCGTCTATATTTTTATACTCCTAAGTCTCACATACTTTAGCTAGAACTAAAATGGACGTAAAATTGCGAAAGTATATAATATTTTTAACATGTTTATATTCCTCTGTAAATATGATAGTTTTTATTCTAGTATAAGAAATACATATTTTCTTTATATATTTTCTTTACATATTTTTTCAATTTGAAATACATATTTTCTTTACATATTTTTTCAATTTGAAATACATATTTTCTTTACATATTTTTTCAATTTGAAATACATATTTTCTCAATAAGTTTCAGTACTTTTATTTCAGGTACCCACAAAAAAACTTCGCGACCTTCCGCAAGTTCTTCGCGACCTTCCGTAAGATCTTCTCGACCTTTCGTAAGTTCTTCTCAACGAGCTGCAAGAAACAACGATATATCAGAAAGTAACGATGGTAATAAAACTATAACAAAAGTGTTTAAGAATGTATATGGTTTAATTTAACATGTTATTTAAAAATACAGATAATAGGGCAATAATTCTAAAAATCTACGAAAAACTAAATAAACTCGAAACAGATTTTGCAGATATGAAAAAAGGTCAAAGTGGTATGGAAACAGATATTAAAAAAATCAAAAATGAAATATGCTTGCTAACGAACGATAAAGAATTTATGGAGGTAAATTATTACTTTATTAATAGTTTAATGAAATTTGAAGTTTTATAATTATTAATAAAATTTTATAAAATAGGATATAATTGTAAACGCGGCCGAAGTGATATTAAAATTAAATTTGTCAGTGTATAGTCACAACTCTTTCCGCTGATCAGTAAAACCAAAATTTTTGAGGAACAAGAAAACAACAACGCAGGTGTAAACTCCTAAGAAGACTAAGGCTTAGATATTTAATACTATCTAGTTTGAGGCAAGAGGCTCTGCCGGATGAGACTGGGTAGACAAAACCTGAAATACTATTAAATATTTAAGTTGAAGTCTTCTTAAATAGGGACAGAACTTTTCGGGCAAGAAGACGTAAACGAACTAGTCCTTGGGTAGCCTAGCTCTTGCAGCCAAATAGGTGAAGGGGAGTTTTAGTAACGAACGGTCGGAAGCCTGAATAACAACAATAACACGGCGTTTAACAAAAATTTTATGTATATATTTCCATATATTCCGTTCACTTTCCTTTATTTTCGCTGACGGGAATTTTATTATTTTTTTGGGGAATATACAAAAATCAGCTAGACCCTGAATTTTATCATGTGATCAGATAAACAAAGTCAGGTGTAACAAAACATATCATGATTATCCTTTTTCATCAATCACGAGGCGAAATAGACAACATCATAATTATCCGTTTTCATCAATCACGAGACGAAATAAACAATATCACGGGGTCAATTTTCAATAAAGGTAGATCAGATAATCTAGAGATGAGCTCGACTATTAAATCGGCAAGCAAGGAGAATTTTGGGTACGTGCCTGGTCACTTTCTGCAATGAGTGTATCATTAAAGATAAACAGCAGACGTTAGACCCGTTCGATTTTCGCCAACGAAGGAGAACATAATTTTTGAGAACGAGCTCAACAATATCTTTATGGGAGAATTGAAAAATTTATATTTTTCTTTATTTTGGGTTTTATTTTATTTTATTTTGGGGAATCATAATCACATGATGAGCTCAACGAAAACCGGCAAGTAAGGAGATTTTTGGGTACGTGCCTGGTCACTGTTTGCAATGAGTGTATCATTAAAAATAAACAGCAGACGTTGGACCCATTCGATTTTCGCCGACGAAGGAGAATACGATCTTGAGAATGAGCTCAACGATTTCTTTGGGAGAACTGGAAAATTTTATTTTTCTTTATTTTTTATAGGTTTTATTTCATAATTTTAGGGTGTTAAGGTTTTCATTATTTTTGGGTTTATATTCATTTTAGCTAGGCAGACCTTCTTTATATGTGTTCCAATTCGGTCAACAGGAGATTTAAAACTTTTAATTTTAACTGAGAGTGCCGTTCGGGCGCGATCCCGGCAATCTCATGCTCAGATTGGTCATGAGAGGACGGGGACGGGTCTTGGTAAATCAGTTACCAGTACCAACTGGCAACGATGAGCCGTGCCGTAGACTAGAATTTGTTTTTAGTTTTAGCAAGCTTCTATATGTAATTTTTTTGTTCTAAAAGTTTACTTGTTTACTTTTAAAAAGCTCGTTATTGCAACAGCTTTGCAAATTATTAATAAACGTATTGAAGCGAGACTCCGTTGGTTAAAAAAAAAAAAAAAAAAAAAAAGTTTCTTAGAGAGAAGAAATCTTCCGATTCAAAAATCAAATTTGGATATTTTACAATAACAATAATATCATTATAAAATTTTTTCAACCCTTAAATTCATTACTATGAAGAATTGAATGATAAANTTTGGGGAATCATAATCACATGATGAGCTCAACGAAAACCGGCAAGTAAGGAGATTTTTGGGTACGTGCCTGGTCACTGTTTGCAATGAGTGTATCATTAAAAATAAACAGCAGACGTTGGACCCATTCGATTTTCGCCGACGAAGGAGAATACGATCTTGAGAATGAGCTCAACGATTTCTTTGGGAGAACTGGAAAATTTTATTTTTCTTTATTTTTTATAGGTTTTATTTCATAATTTTAGGGTGTTAAGGTTTTCATTATTTTTGGGTTTATATTCATTTTAGCTAGGCAGACCTTCTTTATATGTGTTCCAATTCGGTCAACAGGAGATTTAAAACTTTTAATTTTAACTGAGAGTGCCGTTCGGGCGCGATCCCGGCAATCTCATGCTCAGATTGGTCATGAGAGGACGGGGACGGGTCTTGGTAAATCAGTTACCAGTACCAACTGGCAACGATGAGCCGTGCCGTAGACTAGAATTTGTTTTTAGTTTTAGCAAGCTTCTATATGTAATTTTTTTGTTCTAAAAGTTTACTTGTTTACTTTTAAAAAGCTCGTTATTGCAACAGCTTTGCAAATTATTAATAAACGTATTGAAGCGAGACTCCGTTGGTTAAAAAAAAAAAAAAAAAAAAAATTAAAATTAAATTTGTATCTCAGTCCTCAAGAATATAAAGAAAGCTGTGAAGCTTATATTCAACAATTTCATGAAGACGTTTATAATTCGTTTGGTCGGAAATGGAATGTATATTATGAATCAAAAATCCAATCAAAGGTATAAAATTTGAAATATTTAAAATATTCCGAAATATTCCGAAATTTATTTCACTTTTTAATAATTAAATATAGTTAAGTGATAAGATACGTAGTCAACGAGGTACATTGTGTGGTAAAATAAGGACTGCCATGTACGATGTTTTTGGAAACCAACTCTGCCCAATAAAATCTAACGCAAAATCTCAAGAAATTCTAAATTGGAAGCAACTCCTCAGCACCAAAAGTTGTTATAAAAAAATTTTTGATAAATCAGATTTCCCCGGGAATTCAACTTATATGGAGGCAATCCTAAAAAAGTATGGTCCCCAACTTCGAAACCACCTGAACAACATGTTGCTTGGGCAATATCAATCATCCAAACAATATTAGACCCAACAAATGAAAATATAAAAATTTCGGAGGATACCATAAAATATCCTTTATCGATTAATATTGTAAGTTTTATAACTTCACTTGTGAAAATATTCTGAAAATTTACTAAAAACTTAATAAAAATAGGAAAAAATAAAAAATAAAGAAACATTCGAGATCGAATCTGAATCTGAATCCGAATCCGAATCCGAATCTGAACCTGAAAATTCTCCTCCACCATCTTCCTCTTCTCCAAAAAAATGAAAAAGTGCGTCCGAATCGGCTCCAACTTTGAATAATGAAAATTTATTACAAAATGAAGAAACTCGTATTGTACCTTCGAAACGGAAAAGTGCGCCTGAACCTGCATCAGATGTAAATGAAAATTTATTAAAAAACAGAGAAACTCGTACTATACCTTCGAAACGGAAAAGTGCGCCCGAACCTGTGTCAGATGTAAGTAATGATCGTGAAATAGAATTTCCCCCATTAAGCGAAATCCAAAAACGTGCGGAAGAAAAAGCCAGAAAAAGAAATTATGAGGAAATATTCGAAAGTGAAAATGAGAATGAAAGTGAAAATGAAAGTGAAAATGAAAGTGAAAATGAATCAAATAACGAAAGTAGCAATAATGATAATAATGAAGAATAATTTTTTTCTTTATTTGTATATAAATTTTTTTGTTTTTTTATAATAAATAATAATAATAAATAATAATAAATAAAAATAAACGTTTATCGTGAAATATAAAATTTTGAAAAAATAAAATGAAATGAAACGAAAACAAGCAGATTATTTCAAAAAGCTTCGAAAATATTTTGAAATATCTAAATTATGGAAATTTATTATATCGAAAATTTTCGAAATTTTATTACACGATAAATTTTCGAAAATTTATATTAATGTTAGTATTCCGTCATATTTTCGAAAATTTCCGTAGGTCCCGTAATATGACGAAAATTTACGCCATGTTAAATTTCCGTAAATTTACGCCTATTAAAATTTCCTGATGTATAATGTTTATTAAAATTGTTTAATAAAGGAAGTACCAATGAATTAAAGATGATATCTTTAATAAAAGATGATATCTTTAATAAAAGATGGAAGTATCTAAAATATGAATTATAAGAAAGTTATCTATAAAGGAAGTCCGTAATAAAGGAAGTTCTAAGATTAATAATAAAAGGATTTATTATTAAAGGAAGTTATTAATAAGTAAATTATTAATAAAGGTAATTATTAATAATGAAGTTATTAATTAATGGAAGTAACGAAGTTATAATGACTTGGAAGAATAATTAGTTTGTTAGTTCTAACTAAAAACTAACTGGTGCCTTCTAAAAAATAAAGAGATAACCAAACTAAAAGTCTTGTACCTAACGGGAAGGACTATAAACTCCTTAAAAGAACCATAAGTGGGAAGTATGAAAGTATACCCGCGACAATACCAGGATTAGTAATTCAGTTAGCATTCAGAATGTGGTTTTAAGCAATTTCTTACTATTTTTTTTTATTTTTTTTATTTTTTACAGAATGAAATGAAAATAATCATAAAAACAATTAATTCCGAATTTAGTCTTAACTATAACCAAACATTTACTAGTGTAAATAATTGCAAAATTCGTCGCAAATTAATTCCAGAATTACAAAAATCGTTAGCACCGAAATTTAGACCTTTGGTTATGCAGTTAATGAAATGGCTCAATAGTATATATAAATCTCGACGAGCCACTGCGCGAATGCGTAATTCTGGAAAACTTCCAAAAAATCTTTATCGTGTACATGCCAACAATCGGCAAAATGATGTATATAATTTATTATTTACAGTTATTACTTTTATTATGTCAATTATATACTAAATTATATGATTATATTCTGAATTTAGAAAAAACTTCGTCGTATTAAAGCGGCAAAAGAATTATTTAGAAAAAATGATCCTAATATTACAGATTATGATAAAGAATCATTATTGCGAATGTTAACGGATCGCACCTTTCATTCACCAGAAATGTCTGATACCGACGAAAAAGATCGTTCGAAAACAGTAGTAAATGTTTATGATCTTTCCTGGCGGTCTGCGGAGGTTAGTATTTATTTCTGAAATGTTACTGATTTATTACCGAATTATTATCGATTTATTACTAAAATTTCCTTAATACTTATTTTTTTTCTCTTTTTTTTTAATATTATATATATCCTTTTATTTATTACTGATTTATTATCGATTTATTATCGATTTATTAATGATTTTAATTTATTACCGAAATATTACTGATACTTATTTTTTCTCTTTTTTTTTAATATTATATGCAAAAAATTATATTCTTTTATTTATTATTGATTTATTATCAATCTATTATCGATTTTATTTTTTTTCTATTACCAAAATAATACTAATACTTATTTTTTTTCTCTTTTTTTTTAATATTATATATATCCTTTTATTTATTATCGATTTATTAATGATTTTTTTTCTATTACCGAAATAATACTAATACTTATTTTTTCTCTCTTTTTTTAATATTATATGCAAAAAATTATATTCTTTTATTTATTATCGATTTATTACCGATTTATTAATGATTTTATTTTTTTTCTATTACCGAAATATTACTAATACTTATTTTTTTTTTCTTTTTTTTAATATTATATATATCTTTTTATTTATTACTGATTTATTACCGATTTATTAATGATTTTATTTTTTTTCTATTACCGAAATATTATTAATACTTATTTTTTTTCTCTTTTTTTTAATATTATATATATCTTTTTATTTATTACCGATTTATTATCGATTTATTACTGATATTTATTTTTTTTCTATTACCGAAATATTACTAATACTTATACGTGTTGCCCAAATCCCAAATAATTTGGGATTTGGGATGCCAAAATGCACAAATTACTAGTATTTGGGATTTGGGATTTGGGATTTCGGCAAAAAATACTAATTATAATTTGGGATTTGAGATTTGGAATTTCAACATTTGGGATTTTGGCATTTGGATTTCGAATTTGGGCGGCGTGTATACTAATACTTATTTTTTCTCTCTTTTTTTTAATATTATATATATCTTTTTATTTATTACTGATTTATTACCGATTTATTAATAATTTTATTTTTTTTCTATTACCGAAATATTACTACATCAGTAAATTTTTTTAAACTTAAGCCTTCGAAGTTCTTCACTCTGATAACCTTTGAATACCTCCAACATAAACGTAATATTTACGAAGGTTATTGGTACCGAAAACCTTCATTTTTATTAATAAAACGTAATACTCCGGAGGTTATTGATATAGATAATCTTCAATAACCTTCACTTTATCATAATAAACATAATATTTGTGAAAGTTATTGGTCTGATAACCTTCAATAACCTTTGAAAACGAAATTATTACAATAACCTCCGACATAAAAAATTTTCTGATGTAATACTTATTTTTTCTCTCTTTTTTTTAATATTATATATATCTTTTTATTTATTACCATTTATTATCGATTTATTACTGATATTTATTTTTTTTTTATTACCGAAATATTACTAATACTTATTTTTTTTCTCTTTTTTTTAATATTATATACAGTGGCTTCTGAAATAAACGCACCAGGCAACATTTTGTCTTTAAAAAATTCTACATCACAAACGATTGATTTTAGAATAACAGTTTCTATACTTATTTTAATCTTTGAGATTTGAAGAATTTTTGAGATCTGTTTGATATCTAATTATTAATTCCAATTTTTCAGAAATGGATAATAAACATGGTAAATTGACACTTAATAAAATTTCAATTGTGACTCAAAGTTTATACAGGATAGTTATAGCCAAAGGGATTATAAGGTTAATTGTCCTTCCTGAAGAGAATAAGTATACAAAATTTCATAACAATTAGATCAGTGGTTATCGAGAAATTAACTCTTGAAAATCAAAATTTTATATATAAAATAAATAAAAATAATTTTTTTATATATAAAATTTTGATTTTCAAGAGTTAATTTCTCG
>PQFF01000148.1:159255-169456 GCA_003547095.1 Diversispora epigaea
AAATATTACTAATACTTATTTTTTCTCTTTTTTTTTTTAATATTATATGCAAAAAAACTAATTTCTAATTTATTTCTAAAATACTTTTATTCTTTAACAATTATTACTAATTTATTATCGATTTATTACTAAAATTTCCTTAATACTTATTTTTTTTTTAATCTATTTTCGTGTAATATTTAGCTAAAACACTTGTTCAGAAATGTACTTGATTCCAAATTGGCTTCAAGTACTACTGCTCAATTACAACAGAAACGAAACTATTCCGATGAAATTCAGCGGTGTTGACCGTGATTTACCTTCCAAATAAAAGACGGAAACAGACAACTATTAGCAGGGATTAATTTGTATAAGACACACAGCACTATACTTAATTTACTAAAGCTGAAGGATTTATACTATTATTAAAGTATATTTGGGAAGGAATTAAAGTATTGCGGAATTAAGGCGAAAGAGGCAGGGGTGAGGTTTTATAAGAGTAAACACTAAGTTTATCAATAATTCACTAAGAATTCAAGCCTAGAACACTAAGCAAGGCTAAATTTATACCAGATAACAAGTTCACACAGCAAGTTATCTATTATTAAAACAAATACCGAGATCACTAAACAGGGTATTTAAAAGAATTTCACTAAGAAACTATAAACTAATTATTAAGATCACAAAGCAGAATAATAGTTTATAACAGGAATAATACTAAGATCACACAGCAAAGTATTAATAAAGGGTATTTTCACAAGGAATTAAATAATAATTTGATAAGAAATGTATTATTTAATGATAAATCACAGAGTATTTTTATTACTGAGTTATTCAAGTTTTCAGAATTGATTGATTAACTGACTAACTGAGGATTGAGAGAAGAGAAATTCAATCCTTTATATACATAATAGATTACGCTATTGACTACGCTGTACACTACGCTAATGTATACGCTATTAATTACGCTATCTATTACGCTATCTATTACGCTGTACACTACGCTATTGATCTACAGTCGTAATACATATTTGTTGCACTAATTTCTAAGTGATTTACATTAATATTTGTAAATATAGAAATAATATACTAATAGTTAATAATAAATAATAATAAGTAATAAATAAGTAATAAATAATAAAATATAATTAAAATATAATAATATAAAATAAAATAATAAACTACTACAGTTAACAATTCTCCCCAACTTAATTATAAAGTTCCACTTATAATTATTAAAAAGTAAGATCATCAATAGTACAATAATATTCGACCAATTCTCTATAGTCTTTCGATTTCATATTCAAAAGTATACGATAAGATATATGTGAAGTTCTATAAATCTGTTTCACATCTGACTTAAAAAGATTATAAACCCTAATAATTCCTTTATAAAAATGATACTCTCGTTGGATGTTTTTTGTTTCAACAAATTCCAACCATTTATCTCTCGGAGTGACAGAGAGATGAATTAATTCTCCTACATAAAATGCATATACCATTGTCATAATTCTATGACGTTGTCTTGCTTTTTCCTTAAATTTGGTATAAACATTATTCATGGAGGTTTCCCAAGTATCACTAAAATTATAAGGACATGGTATCTGTTGGACTGTATAACTTCCAACAGATAATAGGTCTTGTTTATATCTATCTAAATTATTTCTCATGGGAATTTTCTTAAATTATTTATAGGAAATTTTTCTCAGAATAGGAATTATTTTTATATTAAATAAAGTTACGCCAGTAATTTTTGTCTAACTTTAATAAGGTTTATGTAATAATAATTTGTGGTATCCAACTGGTCTTTTCATAATACTTTTTAAGTAATGATCCATTTAATGGTGCTCGTAACACTTTCCCATCTATTGTTCTCAATTTATAAACTCCTGGATATAAAAGGTCATGAATATAGTATGGTCCTTTCCATTTTGGGTCTAATTTTCCAGTGTGACTGGTTTGTTTGGCAGCTTCGTATAACAAAACTTTATCCCCTATTTCATAAACAATAGGTGTGACAACCTGTCGATCATGATATTCTTTCTGTTTTAATTGTTGTTTTTTAATTCTATTTTGAGTTTGTCCTCTAACAACAGGTAATTCATCAACTAATGTGAAGAGTCGAGTTAATAGATTAGTTTCAATAACTTCTAATCCTCTTTTGAATGGGTAATTTGCAGTTCGGCCATATACCAAATAAAAAGGTTCAATTTTTGTTGTTGCCTGTCGCGCAGTTCTATATGCAAACAATACTGAGGGTATGTTTTTATCCCATTCATCATTATTTACTGTTGTTTTAGCTAAAGATTCACATAAGGTACGNTTTTCTAATAATTCATCAATATGTTGGTTTTTAAAATGACTTCCTCTATCAGATAATAAAATATGGGGGCATCCATGTCTACAAATAATGTCCTCATATATAAAATCAGCTACTTGTTGCGCAGTTGCTTGTGGAATGGCTTTGGCTTCAGGCCATTTAGTTAGATAATCAACAGCAACTACTATATATTTATTTTTACTTTTTGTTGGTGGTAGAGGTCCAACAATATCTATCCCTATTTTTGAGAAGGGTTCACCCACAGGTATTGGTTGTAGGGGTTCAATATTTCGCTTTCGTCCTCGTCGTTGACAACTGTCACATGATCTAATATAATCTTTGATATCGTCGTACATTTGTGACCAAAAATATAAGTTGCGAACTTTATTAAAAACTATATCTACTCCTAAATGAGCTCCTAAGGGATGATTATGTAACATGAATAATACTGGTTCTATTTCATGTTTTTGTAACACTTGAAGTAACTGTCCTCGAGTTCGTTTTCTTCTATCAATTTTAAATAATAAGTTATCTTGTAATTTGAAAAATTTGCTTTTTGATTTAATACGATTTGCTATTTTATGATCTTGTGGTAAAATTTGATTAGTTAAATACTGTTTGAGTTGTTGATATTCAATTAAATCCATTTTTTGTATAATTGTTTTGTCAGGACACCGACAACCTGAACTGAATTAAATTTTATAGTCGGATTTACTTGTTATTATTGTATATTTGTGTATAATTAATTAAATACTATTTTAATTGGATTGGGGAAGGCGAGAAAGGGTATCAGCATTGTTGTGTTTGCGTCCGGCTCTATGAAGAATGGTATAATTATAAGGTTCTAGTCTTAAAATCCATCGTGCTCTTCGTCCTTTAAGTTCAGAAGTTTGTAACCATTTTAATGCAGCATGATCAGTTACAATAACGAAATGGTCGGTTCCAAAATAATGTCGGAAATATTCCACAGCCCATACCACTGCTAAACATTCTAAATCAGTTGCAGAATAGTTTTGTTCAGCCTTATTCAAACTCCTACTTGCATAAGCAATTGCATGTTCACGTTTGTTTTCCTCATCTTTTTGAGCTAATACAGCTCTCAGTCCAGAGGTTGATGCATCAGTATGTAATATAAATGATTTGTCAAAGTTTGGGTATTGTAGGATTGGCGCAGAAATTAAATATTTCTTTAATTTTTCAAAGGCTTTTTGTTGGTCTTCAGCCCAATTAAAAGGTTCATCTTTTTGTAATAACTTATTTAAGGGTTTTGCAATGTTGGAAAATTGATTAATGAATTTTCGATAGTATGATGCGAGGCCTAGGAATCCTCTAAGTGTTCTCAAGTTATGTGGGGTAGGAAAGTTTTTTACTTTAATAATTTTATCTTCATCGGGNTTGTTGTTATTGTATATTTGTGTATAATTAATTAAATACTATTTTAATTGGATTGGGGAAGGCGAGAAAGGGTATCAGCATTGTTGTGTTTGCGTCCGGCTCTATGAAGAATGGTATAATTATAAGGTTCTAGTCTTAAAATCCATCGTGCTCTTCGTCCTTTAAGTTCAGAAGTTTGTAACCATTTTAATGCAGCATGATCAGTTACAATAACGAAATGGTCGGTTCCAAAATAATGTCGGAAATATTCCACAGCCCATACCACTGCTAAACATTCTAAATCAGTTGCAGAATAGTTTTGTTCAGCCTTATTCAAACTCCTACTTGCATAAGCAATTGCATGTTCACGTTTGTTTTCCTCATCTTTTTGAGCTAATACAGCTCTCAGTCCAGAGGTTGATGCATCAGTATGTAATATAAATGATTTGTCAAAGTTTGGGTATTGTAGGATTGGCGCAGAAATTAAATATTTCTTTAATTTTTCAAAGGCTTTTTGTTGGTCTTCAGCCCAATTAAAAGGTTCATCTTTTTGTAATAACTTATTTAAGGGTTTTGCAATGTTGGAAAATTGATTAATGAATTTTCGATAGTATGATGCGAGGCCTAGGAATCCTCTAAGTGTTCTCAAGTTATGTGGGGTAGGAAAGTTTTTTACTTTAATAATTTTATCTTCATCGGGTAGGATTCCATTCCGGGTGATTTCATGCCCTAGGAATTTTATTGAGGGTAGAAAGAAGTGGCATTTCTCCTTGTTTAATTTTAACTTAGCTTTTCTTAAGGTTTGAAAAACTGTTTTTAAGTGTGTGACATGTTCATCGAAGGTCTTGGAATAAATTGTCACATCATCCAAATATACTACTAGGAATTTGCTAATAAATGGTGACAGAACTTTGTCCATTAAGCGTTGAAAAGTGGCAGGTGCATTACATAATCCAAATGGCATTACATTGAATTCATATAAGCCAAATTTGGTAGTAAATGCAGTCTTCTTTTTGTCGTCCTCTTTTACTGCAACTTGCCAGTATCCAGAGGCTAAGTCGAGAGTGGAAAACCATTGTGCGCCTTTAAATTGTTCCAAGATATCATCAATAATTGGTAGTGGATATACATCTTTTTCAGTGACTTTATTTACTTTTCGGAAATCAATACAAATTCTCTTTTTGTTATTTTTCTTTGGTACAATTACTACGGGAGAGGCCCAAGGACTTGTTGATTCTCGAATAATTCCTTTATCCAGCATAGCTTCTATTTTCTTTTTAACAAATTCAGATTCACTGGGTGCAATTCGATATGGTCTTTGTTTAATTGGTTGTGCATCACCAGTTTTTATTTCATGCTCTACAATGTGAGTCTGTGTCAATTCAATGGTTTGGCCTTCTTCAGATATATTTTTAGCAAATACATCTCGGTGGTTCACAAAGAGTTTATCGGCGGTTATTTGTTGAGTTTCATCTAGTATTCCATGTTGAAATTCTGGTTTATCAATTTGTTTATCAATACATTCGGTTAGATATACTGCAGGATTTTCTTCTGGGGAAGTTTCAATATTAATTATCTGTTCTGGCCTTTTAGTGTCATGCTGAGGACATATGTTTTCATCAATATTAGTTTGTTCAGAGTAATAGGATTCAATTTCTTCCAGGTCTTCTGATTCATACTCCAATTCATCTTTAAGTTCTTCATTTATTTCTTCATTTTCTTCGTATAATTCTGGGGGTTCCAAATGATCAGAGTGGGAAGTTTCAACATCTACTTCTTGGTCATTATATTTTAATCTAATAACACAGTTTAGGAAATCCCATTGTGCCTGGGTTTTCTCAAAGAAGTCTGTTCCTAATAAAAGATTCTTTTCTGTCGAGTCAATAACTCTTAATTTCATTGGCACTAATAAAGAACTAATAGCAATTCCTACAGAATTTATTTCTCCTAACGCTCGTTGTCTTTTGCCATTTGCAGTTATGATTGAAATATTGGAGGGTTTGTCAATTTTTAATCCCAAAAATTTTCTTAATTTATCGGTAATAATACTAATCGCAGCACCTGAGTCAAGAACAGCGGCAATTGGATTATTTTTAATTCGTACATAACATTTGGCAGCAGTAGTTCTTTTTTCATTACTGGTTGCCATAAAATTAGTAGCGGCAGGTTCCCTTCTAAGGATTTTTGTCAAATTTCTTTTTTGATCATTGTACTGTAACATTTGTCCAAGTTTAACATTGGCTTGACTGTTTAAGATATCTTCAGAAATGTCATATCGGGGGTATCTGTCAATTATAGAGGGTTGCCTTTTTGTACGTTGTACTTTTGGTTTTGTTGTTGTTTTAGCGGTGCGTTCTCTCATTTCAATATCAGGTGTTGTTTCTTTAAAGGGATCTTCTTCAAAATCAACTAGAATTTCAGGTTCTTGTACTTTAGGAATAGTAGTTTTTACTTTTGGGATTACTGGAGTTTTAGGAGGTCTTCCAGGTTTCCTGACTGGGTTACTTCTGGTGTTTGGTTTATTGCGGATTGCTTCATAAATCTCATATTCATTTTCACTATTGTATTCAACATAGCTTACATTTTTACTGTTATTATTTTGGAATTGCTTTTTCTCAGACAAACATTCCCTTGCGAAATGTCCTATTTCATTACATTTGTAACATCTTCTAAGGAAATTACTATTATAGCTGTTGTTATAGTTAGGATTATAATTTGAGTTGTAATTGGGAGTATAATTATTATTATTATTGTAGTTTTGATTATTGATATTATTATTGTTATTATTATTCCTAGGGAAAGGTTTGCGAGGTTCATTTGTTCTTTCACGTCGTCCAGCTTGTTTAGCTATTCCTTCAACTTGTTGCATTAAGTTAATCTGCAACTTATTAAAGCGTTTTGTTAGTTCATCCATTTCTTCATCACTGGAAGGTTTCTTTTTCTTTTGTTCCTTCTTTTTGAATCGGGGTTTTTCATCTTCAGAGGATTCATTATCGGAGTCCTCACTAGAACTTTCATACTTTTTTGTTTTTTTGTGTCGTTTGGAAGTTCCTTTTCCTTGTTCAAATAATTTGGCTTTTGTTAATGCCGTTGCCAAATTTGCTGGAGCATGTGTTTTTACAACAGCTTTAATATCTGGTAACAATCCTCGGACAAAATGAGGGAGGGTAGCATTAGCATTAATTCCTGCTCGTCCGGCCATTTTCTTTACTTGATAATAGTATTCTTCAACTGATTCTCCTTTTCGTTGTTTTAGTCCTCGTAATTCATCCAACCATTGTTCTTTAAAGGCATCATTACAATATTTAGCAGAAAAAGCATCTCGGGTAGTAGGCCAATCAGCTCCGTCATTTGCTTCGTACCATTCTAGATACCATTCACGAGCTCCTTTTCTTAAATAAGCTCCAAATGCATTTTTTGTTCTTTCATCATTCCAATTATTTGCGTGGCATGCCATTACAAAATCTTCAAGCCATTCTTTAGGATCTTCATTGTGTGTCCCAGAGAACTTGGGGGGTTTTACTACGAATGCCATTTCTTCTTCAGATTCTTCAGAGTTATTATTTGTATGTTCACTTGATGATCCGCTTGGTAAATTATCTTCTTCTGGTTCTTGAGTATTATTATTGTTTCTAAAATTTGGGTTGTAGTATTGGAAGAGTGGATTATTATTTTGATTATCTTGTTCCTCCTCTTGTTCCTCTTGTTGTTCTTGTTGTCCTTCTTCTTGACTATTGTTTTGTGAATAATTAATAATTANATTTAGCAGAAAAAGCATCTCGGGTAGTAGGCCAATCAGCTCCGTCATTTGCTTCGTACCATTCTAGATACCATTCACGAGCTCCTTTTCTTAAATAAGCTCCAAATGCATTTTTTGTTCTTTCATCATTCCAATTATTTGCGTGGCATGCCATTACAAAATCTTCAAGCCATTCTTTAGGATCTTCATTGTGTGTCCCAGAGAACTTGGGGGGTTTTACTACGAATGCCATTTCTTCTTCAGATTCTTCAGAGTTATTATTTGTATGTTCACTTGATGATCCGCTTGGTAAATTATCTTCTTCTGGTTCTTGAGTATTATTATTGTTTCTAAAATTTGGGTTGTAGTATTGGAAGAGTGGATTATTATTTTGATTATCTTGTTCCTCCTCTTGTTCCTCTTGTTGTTCTTGTTGTCCTTCTTCTTGACTATTGTGTTGTGAATAATTAATAATTAATTGATCACTAAAATCAATTAAATTTTGATTTGGGTTTGGTCTAGAACTTCCGGCTATAGGCTGATAAGTAGTTTCTTCGTCGGAACTATGAGGATCAATTCCTGTTAAATAGTCTCTTTGGAACTGTCGTAAATTTTCAAGGGGACTTGGAGATCGCTCCTCTGGTCTATTAAAAAAGGTAGGAGTTGGAGGGCTTCTGGTTCTTGATGATACAGATTCTACTGGCGAGAGATTTCCACTTCTTACTGTTAATGGAGTTGTATATTGTGGTAAAGATAGGTTTAATGAAGGTCTATTTGATGTTTGTTGGTATACACGTGGTCTAATTCTTGGTGAAGTAGGTCTTTGGATTTCCGGTTGTGAGTGACTTCTTTGATGTTGAGATTCTCGGTTTATACGATTTCGTTGGTGATTAGCCAGTGTTTACAAATTAGTTAGGGACTTTCCAAGTAAGAACTGGTTTTTTGGGCCTGTTGAAAAAGTTTTGTCCGTTATCAATTAGGATGGTATCTCTAATCCACTTATGATGTTCAATTTGGTCAAGGCAATCTTTTACTCTGTTTAGGTCTTTTAATGTATAGTAACTTTCGTATTCTGGGTCTTGTTCAGATTTAACAATTTCTCTATCAACAATCTCGTTAACAGTTTCGTTTTTAATTTCAATGGCTTTCTCAACGCAAAGGTTTCTCGCTTTTGCTCTCATAAATTTAAACTTAAGAAGGAAGTTTAAGAAGATTCAATTTGTTTAAAAATAACTAAACAATTATCTCTAGTATTAAAAAGAATATGAAGTTGTGATCTAATTTGTTTCAATTCTTCAAGTTGCTGACTATTAAAGGTGGAGGGATAACTATTTATTTCTGTCTGTTGAACTATTTCTTTAACTCGATTGCTATATTCAAGGGCGAATTTACTAGTTAAGCTATGTAAAGATTCAATGCTATTCATAAAAGTTAAATATTAACTAATTACTAAGAATTAAATGATATCTTAATTCACTATTTCAAAGGTGTTACAGCGACCGGATCTCACAGTCACCACCAAATTGTTGACCGTGATTTACCTTCCAAATAAAAGACGGAAACAGACAACTATTAGCAGGGATTAATTTGTATAAGACACACAGCACTATACTTAATTTACTAAAGCTGAAGGATTTATACTATTATTAAAGTATATTTGGGAAGGAATTAAAGTATTGCGGAATTAAGGCGAAAGAGGCAGGGGTGAGGTTTTATAAGAGTAAACACTAAGTTTATCAATAATTCACTAAGAATTCAAGCCTAGAACACTAAGCAAGGCTAAATTTATACCAGATAACGAGTTCACACAGCAAGTTATCTATTATTAAAACAAATACCGAGATCACTAAGCAGGGTATTTAAAAGAATTTCACTAAGAAACTATAAACTAATTATTAAGATCACAAAGCAGAATAATAGTTTATAACAGGAATAATACTAAGATCACACAGCAAAGTATTAATAAAGGGTATTTTCACAAGGAATTAAATAATAATTTGATAAGAAATGTATTATTTAATGATAAATCACAGAGTATTTTTATTACTGAGTTATTCAAGTTTTCAGAATTGATTGATTAACTGACTAACTGAGGATTGAGAGAAGAGAAATTCAATCCTTTATATACATAATAGATTACGCTATTGACTACGCTGTACACTACGCTAATGTATACGCTATTAATTACGCTATCTATTACGCTATCTATTACGCTGTACACTACGCTATTGATCTACAGTCGTAATACATATTTGTTGCACTAATTTCTAAGTGATTTACATTAATATTTGTAAATATAGAAATAATATACTAATAGTTAATAATAAATAATAATAAGTAATAAATAAGTAATAAATAATAAAATATAATTAAAATATAATAATATAAAATAAAATAATAAACTACTACAGTTAACAGCGGTATAATTTTCCCCCTCCAGCGAAAGCCCCTAATTGGGCATATAATGAACAAGAAGATGTCATTTATGACACTGAATTCGTGCAAACGGAGGGGGAAGATGGGCTGAGTTTTGCTAGTACTTCTAGTTCAAAAATTTCGGCCGAACAATAATAATTTTAATAAGTATATAATATATAGACATTTATCAATATATTTTAGGATATTTTAATATTATTTTTATTATTTTTAATGATTATTTTTAGATTATTAATAAAGAACATTAGCCATTTTCTTTCGTTTACTTACCGAATTTTGACCAATTCTTGAATATTTGTTTCTGATTTCTATCAGAATTTTGAATAAATTTACTTACCGGATTTTGAATATTT
>PQFF01000148.1:176506-200723 GCA_003547095.1 Diversispora epigaea
TAATGAAAATATTAATGAAATTAATGAAAATATTAATGAAATTAATGAAAATAATTAAATTATGTAAATTTTTTTATAATTTTAAATATAGTTTTTAAAATTTATTTTATATAATTTTAAAATTAATTTTATATAGTTTTAAAAATTTATTTTGGATAATTTTAAGATATTTTATATAATTTTAAAATTAGTTTTAATTAATTTTGGATCTATTTTTTCATTAATAAATAAAATATTCAATATAAAATTAATATAATTTTAACTGGTAATTTAAGGATAAGATAATATTAAAAGATGAAATACAGATCTGAAAGGATTATTATAAAAAAATTATTGTATAATTAATTTCGCGTTATTGGAAGGTAAAAAAAAAAAATTAATATTTAAACCGAAAAAACCCAGTTCGGTTCGGTTTCGGTTCGGTTTCGGTTTTACTGCCAAACCGGACCGAACCGAACCGTTGAGAGCTTTACTTTAGAGGATTACCTTCTTTGTTTCGCTTATATAATATATTGTCTTGAACTATGTAATAATTCGCTAGTTCATCAGTAAATTTTTTTAAACGTAAGTCTTCGAAGTCCTTCACCCCGATAACCTTCGAATACCTCAACATAAACGTAATATTTATGAAGGTTATTGGTATCGAAAACCTTCATTTTTATTAATAAAATGTAATACTCCGGAGGTTATTGATATCGATAACCTTCAATAACCTTCACTTTATCATAATAAACGTAATATTTGCGAAGGTTATTGGTCCAATAACCTTCAATAACCTTTGAAAACGAAATTATTACAATAACCTCCAACATAAAAAATTTCCTGATGTTGTTGTAATTTTTGCCGTTGTTCGTTAGTGCCGTTCGGGAGAAAAGTATGATTTATTAGGTATTCTGTTAACTGATTATAAGTGTCTATATTCATTTTCAAAAAGTTTCGAGATTTTATATCTTTAATAAATATTTAAGTTCTATTATATTTGTTGTCTTAATTAGTTATTCTTGATAGTACGTCAGCATTGGTGTTAAGCCTTCCTTGCTTATAAATAAGTTCGTAATTATACTCAGATAGTTCAAAAATCCATCTAGCAACTCTTCTTTTAGACGGTGTCACCTGCCTTTTGGTAAAGACATAATTCTAAGGGTGACTTAACGGTTCTTTTAGGAGTTTATAGTCCTTCCCCGATAGGTACAAGACTGTTGATTAGAAGGCACCACTGATTCAGTTATTTTAGAAAGGGAATCAGACCTTTCGTTGATTATTTATCGGTTATTCCATCATTTTATATCCAAGTATTCTTTATTCATTATTCGGTTATTTCTCTCCATTTATCAGTTGATTACTTCATTAAGTTGTCCTTAAATTCTTTTATTCACAAGATCCACATCCGGTATCTTGACTTCTCTCCAATGTTTCTTTATCGTTATTATTAGTACAGGGTTTATTATCTTTAAGATAATAATATTCTCCATTTACATTCGACGTAATGTTTTCGACTTCTCCTTTATTTCCATGATATTATCCAAGAGTTCCAGGTTATATTATTATCATTAACTCAAGAATTATAATATTATACAATTAAGCAATCAAGCGATAAATCCCATAACATTCATAATCTTTTCATTAATTAATTATAATATTGGATTATTTATTATAAGATTCCAGGGTTTATTTAATAAAGTATTTTATTAAATAAAATATTTTCAACATTTTATTTACAGGTTAATTTTTATAAGTTATTTCTTAGAGTTTTAATTGATAAAATTTTATTATAAGATAATTTTCATTTCTTACAAAATTCTACAACCAAAAGCTATTGAGACTAAGTCGAATACGGCAGGTATATATAGGCAAACACATTACTGTGCCATTACTGTACCTTACTGTGCACTAATACTATTGGCTAATATATCTACCATATAACTTACTAAATATAGAATATATGTTATACTAATAATTAATGCTAACGAATACTATGTAATAATAATTAATACTAAGTAATACTAATTAATGATAAATGTCAATAATTATATAATATTTGTGTAACCATATCACGTGAACATGTGACTTGTGTTACTATAATTTGTGTAACTAAACTATTTGACTTTGTTAAAATACATGTTAATAAATATTGCTATTCGTCATTAATTATTGCTAAATGTTACTATTTGTTACTAATTATAAGACTATTATATTGATATTATTACTTCCGTTGTTATATAATGATTTCTATTAAAATACAGGGTTATTTAATATTATGGTTATGTGTTTTAGTATGTTTTGACCATGGTAATTCTCTCCGGTAACAACGGTGAACGATTCTTTAGTTATGCTAAAGTGGAATTATCCGTATATAAATCAAACTTGGGGCTATATAAGTAATGTTTAAAATGTCGTACAGCCTATACATGTCGTCAAAACTATTGAATTGAGTCAGACGCAATTAAAATTTAAAAATTTGGAATTGAGTCATATGAAAAATTGACGCAATTGACGCAATTGACGCAATTATTTTGACACAATTACATAGACGCAACTAAATTTCAGTAGTTGAGTCAATGGCTTTTTAGTTTTGACGACATGTATAGTACAGCCCATATTGCGACAAGGTACTCTTTTTCTAGCACAGTATAATTTTGTTTGGGGGATGACAACAAGCAACTGGTGTAAGTGATAGGGTGTTCAAGATTTTCCATATCTTTCTGAGAGAACACAGCTCCAATTCTCCAGTCAGATGCATCAGTAGCTAGTATAAATCGTTTTGAAAAGTCAGGGTAAGTCATTATGGGAGCCGAAGTTAATCATTCTTTTAATGTATTGAACGCGAGTTGGTGTTCAAGTTTCCATTAAAATATTACGTTTCTCTTCATAAGGTTGTGTAATGGTTTCGCAATTGTGACAAAGCTTTTTACAAATCTTCGATACATTGGTTAAAATTTGGAATATCAGGGACTTATCAGATACCTATCTCCCCCAGATAGGTCCCCAATATTTACTTATATTACACCTATCGGGTACCCAATAAGTGTAGTAGTTGTGCCTAATATCATATACTTATCGTAGACTTATTGATTATTTAGTTTTTAGCCATTTTTCAAAATCAATCGGTTACCCGATTTTTTTTTTAAATACATCAGGAATTAAATATAAACGTTCTAGTGCGTCTAAAATACACCGATCTATAGCGTCCTACGAACACCACCTACGTTCATATAGCGTATTAAATATGCCGTTCTAGTGCGTTCTCCGAACGTTTCGTATATATAGCGTACTAGAACGCACCGTTCTAGTGCGTTCTCCAGACGTTTCGTATATATAGCGTCCTAGAACGCCTCTATATAATTCCGGATGTACTATCGGGAATCTATCGGTCAATTTTCGACTGCTAATAGATTCCCAATATTTTATTTATATTTCGTCTATCAGGTGCCCGATAATATAGCTTTCATATTAAAATTCAATTATTCATTAGATAAAATCATAAAAAATTCAATAGCTTTATTTATTATTGCACAAATTTTTTTTTTAATATATCATATACCCGATAACTAATTTTATTGCAAAATTTATTTATTAATATAATCAAAATATATAAAAAATAATAAAAATCAAAAAAAATTATATAATATCATAATTATTATTATTATTATTATTATTATTATTATTTTTTATTTTCTTTTATTTTTTTTGTTTTTTTGTTTTTTTTTGTTTTTTTTTTTATTAGAATCTTTTTTTGAAGATTCTCGTTTTCTTTTTTTATTTGATGATGATGATGACGATTTTCTTTTTCTTTTATTATCTATAATTAAATCGTTTCCATCATCATCATCATCCTCATCCTCATCGGTATTGTCCTCTTCTTCTCCTTCATTTTCTTCTTCTTCTGTATCGGGATCATAAATTACTATTTTTGATTGATCCCAATTTTTACGCATCAATGCTACTGTATTTAAAGTCCAGCTCGGGGTCCCAACTAGCGGGTGCCCGTCTCTTATAATTTTGGACGCTATGTTTCTGATTCTTTGTTTTTACTGTTTTTTGCATACATCTTTAACGATAAGATCGATCCTTTCGTTAAAAAGTTTTATGAGCTAAAANTTGCAAAATTTATTTATTAATATAATCAAAATATATAAAAAATAATAAAAATCAAAAAAAATTATATAATATCATAATTATTATTATTATTATTATTATTATTATTATTTTTTATTTTCTTTTATTTTTTTTGTTTTTTTGTTTTTTTTTGTTTTTTTTTTTATTAGAATCTTTTTTTGAAGATTCTCGTTTTCTTTTTTTATTTGATGATGATGATGACGATTTTCTTTTTCTTTTATTATCTATAATTAAATCGTTTCCATCATCATCATCATCCTCATCCTCATCGGTATTGTCCTCTTCTTCTCCTTCATTTTCTTCTTCTTCTGTATCGGGATCATAAATTACTATTTTTGATTGATCCCAATTTTTACGCATCAATGCTACTGTATTTAAAGTCCAGCTCGGGGTCCCAACTAGCGGGTGCCCGTCTCTTATAATTTTGGACGCTATGTTTCTGATTCTTTGTTTTTACTGTTTTTTGCATACATCTTTAACGATAAGATCGATCCTTTCGTTAAAAAGTTTTATGAGCTAAAAAAAAAAAAATACATTAATGATATTCCCGATAGGTGTAAAAAATATATATATTATTATTTACTTACAGCATTTGATCGCCACCTTTTTTCATATACATAAATTGATATTGTTTTTTCATTACTATTATTATTATCATTATTATTATCATTATCATTATTATTATTACTATCATTATTATTATTATTATTATTATTATTATTATTATTATTATTTTTTTTTTTGTTTCAGCGAGGCCTCATCTCAAATTTTATTAATTAGAAAAATAGAAAATTTCTTATACATAAGATACATAACTTATTCTAATAACTATTAGTTAAAGATGAAACTCAGACTAACCCAAAGGGATATGACTGCAACCTACCGGCTGACAATAACAATTGCCCTCAGTATGTTAAGGCCCTGCCAAACAACCTATTTTATACAACCAAGTCCAATTACAGCTATCTTTGATAACATGATTATATATAAATCTATACGTGTTGCCCAAATCCCAAATAATTTGGGATTTGGGACGCCAAAATGCACAAATTATTAGTATTTGGGATTTGGGATTTCGGCAAAAGATACTAATTATAATTTGGGATTTGGGATTTGGAATTTCAGCATTTAGGATTTCAGCATTTGGATTTTGAATTTGGGCGGTAGGTATATATAAATCTATTTAATAAAAATAAAAAAGAAATTTTGCTTCTACTATAATTATGATTGTTTTTATTTATAATGGTTGTTATACCTTGTGTAGTATTGTTGAATGCATTGTTGTTATCTGTATTATTGGTCTGAGATGTTACTGTTGTATCAAGTGTCTCGTTACGGACCTTCTTTTTCCATTTATTATTACTAATTTTATTCTCAGTTTCCTACTTTTTAACCGCTGTACATCTATCCTTCTATATATGAGTATGTAAGAAGAGTTTAAATTGATTAAATACGTCGTCTATTATTTGATCAACCAAATCATGTGTTATAACTTTTTGCAAAACTATATCATATATAGTTATTGGAATCAGTTCTAACATAACATCAATAAATGATAAGTAGTCCGCGTCTCGCGTGCTTATATCTCGGGGAATATAAAGTTCCTTTAATGTTTCTAGTATTTTACACATATTTTTGCATGTATCCCCACATGCTACGGTAGTCGTTTTGCTTACCAACATATTAATAAGTTTATTTTTGCACGAGTATATATCAATTAAATTTTTTGAACATGTCAACACATGTACTTGATTTTCTTTTTCTAGATTGCAATGGATACAAGAATCGTTTTCATATATCTTTGGGAATCTGTCCTTTAACTTCTCTAGTGTGGACAGTTCATTATTAAATAATTTAACATTAAAAGCTCTTTGCCGGGTTTCCTTGTTATCTGTAACATTGTGATCGATATAAGAAAGCATTGTCATTCTCCATGACAACTTTCACTGAATCTGCTTGCTTTTAAAAGCAGAAATTGTAGAGATATTCTGATTGAGCAATCTCCATTTTATCGAGCGTTTGGCCTTACCTAATTTTTTAGTAAAATGTCTTAAAGGCTCCTCAATTGTTTCTGCATTCCAACAATTCACTGCATTTACAGACGTTAAAGACTGCAAGTTTGGATAGCATACAGGCTTGAGGCAACCTTCTCTTGCTAATTGATCTGCTGTTTCATTGTGGATAACTCCCGAGTGTGCTTTAACTTTTTCCAGCCGGAGTGTTAAATTCTGAACATTAGCTATTTCTTCTATTGCTTTGACAATTGTCCAATTTTTTAGTTTCCTATGTGCTTTCCTTGAATTGGCAGATGCATTAGCTATAGCATCAATAGCTGCCTGGCTATCTGTAAAAATACATAACCTTGAATGTTTTGGAGTAGCATAAACTGTCGTCAAAATTGCCATAAGTTCTACACGTGTCGACGACGCAAAATTTTCTACTTTATCACTAAAATTAAACTCTGTATTATTCTCGTTGAGTGCACACCATCTGCAACCTATTGTTGTTACGTGTGAATTATTATTATCTCTTTTAATTAAGGATCCATCTGTATATATACTAATTGATATACTATTAGAAAGTTTTAAACGAATATCGTCAAGTTTAGTCTGAATGTTTTTGTGTCCAGAAATTTTAAAATTTCGCGAACATAGTTGTGCGTTACTAATGTAAACAGTTGGGAGGTTTATATTTATAGAACGTATCAAATCAACTGGTAATAAATCTTCTATAATTTTACCTATACCGTCTCTAATGGCATTCTGAAATGAGCGAAGTTGAAGTCTATTTGAACGATCTGGAGTTAATCGTAGTGACACTACACTTCTAACCACGTTTATACTGATGGATTTGCTATACTCGTCTTGATAAGACATACATCTTGATTTTTAAGATTGGCAACAAGACTCCTGTCACCTTGGGTACAGCTTGTACATTTTTCTAAAGCTAAGTTTCCTGAGCTTTGTGAACTAACTTCCTTGGTGTGATGTTGAATTGTGAATTTGTCTTTATTAAGCTTTTTTTTTTTCCAATAAGTGGGTAAGTTCCTTTATCATTTTGTATTGTTACCCAATTAATACTATTATTTTGTTTGCCGATATTCTAGTTACATATATTATATCGTTCACCCAAAGTTGCCTACAGTTTTGTCGACAAGACTCGTGTTTTAATATCTGTTAATAATTTGTTCTCAAGTATTTTGAACCAACTAGGTTTCGGACCCGTCGATTATTGTTAGTAATTTCTTGCTAGTGTAGAAATATTTTACTATTATGTTAAACTAGTTGTTCCAGAAACATCAATTGCCTGTTTCGTAAACTTTTTCTGATTAATTGATATTGACTTTCGTCATCTAATACTTCTTCTATTGTGAGATTACTTCCCTTAATTAACAGATTGTTGTTAAGACTTTTGGATAATTTGAATATCATATCATGTGTTTTATAAATAACTAATATATCATTTAGCAGGGACCGTCCCCGTTTAGTTTTCATTGTGAATAATGATTCAGTTATACTTTGTCCTGACCAAAAAGAATTTTGGAGGTGTTGTAGACATACTCGCGTGGAGCAACCCAACATACCTTTATCATTTAATCTATTAAACAAATTATTGCTTTGCATTTGCAACTGACGATCTCACAAATGACATATATCATATGTTTCTTTTGCATATATTAGAGCATTTGGCGCTGTAATGGGCAGTAACGTCTTTTTTTTGATCATTGAAATGAATTTAATTGTAATTTTTAAACATTCCTTTTCTGAGAGCGTTATATCATTTAGACTATACTCTAGCATTAGTATTACAACTGCATTAAAAATATAAATTGCTTGTTTATCTGTAATAGGTTTTCCTTTAAGAATATTGGCCATATAATTTGTTAACTTTTTAAGTCGATCCTTTTGAAATTGTTTGGAACCATTTTCCGTAACGTAGACCCCAAGTGATCTAACGGAATAGTTCTTTGCCACAGGGTATAACGTTTCGTTTCCCATTAGCAAGCCTTCCAATTTGGTTTGAGAGTTTACGTTGATGGCAATTAGATATAATTTACTTTTATTAATTGTAATATCATTTATTTGATAAAATTTATTTGCAATTGTGAGTATTTCTTTCATATTTTGTTTGTTAGGGGTGATCCAATTCGTATTATTCACATAGGCAGCCACAGAGATTTGTACACTAAGTCTTCTCTTTGATTGCAAATGTAAGTTACTAATCCATTTTTCTTTCATGGTATAACCCAACTTAGATTCTGCTATCCGATGCACTAATGGGTTATAAAAAATCTGCCAGAAAAGGGGAGAGATAATATCTCCTTGATCTATACCATCTTCTACATTATAAACTAACATATTACCATGAGATGTAAGGACTTGATTTTCTCTATTACGTAATAGTTTCTCAATTAAACTTATGAAGCGTTTAGGAATTTTAATATGACGTAATGCCAATATAAGTGACTCTGCACTAACCGAGTCAAAGACTTTGCTCATATCTTGAAACTATACCTGCCACCCAAATTCAAAATCCAAATGCCGAAATCCCAAATGCCAAAATTCTAAATCCCAAATTTCAAATTATAATTAGTATCTTTTGTCGAAATCCCAAATCCCAAATACTAGTAATTTGTGCATTTTGACATCCCAAATCCCAAATTATTTGGGATTTGGGCAACACTTATACTTGAAACATAATCTATAACTCTCTTTTATTATCACGAGCATCCTCCATAATATTGTTAATAACATGAATAGGACTTTGCATGTCGTCTCCTGGCTATACTTGCACGCAAAATTATTTTAAGGTCCCGAAATTGTAATTTTGGGGAAACAAGTCGAAATAGTTTTTCATAGAAGACGAAATTATTTTACTTAAAACCCGAAATTTTTTGACCACCTAGATATATTCTTTGATTAAAGATACATATAACTGGATACTTTTTTTACTTCCATATATAGAATAGATTCTGCATAAATCTCAAAAAGTCGAAATACCTCAAAAATTCAAAATCAATTTTGGAAACATGTATATTCCTGGCAAACCAGCATAGTTGTGTTTTGATAGGATTTTTTTAGTACTAAAGATATTAGCTAACCTATTATTTATTATCTTCATAAAGATTTTTTGACCTGTTTCCAGAAGTGTAATTAGTCTCGTTATATTCAGATCGTTAGCCCACACAATAGTTTTTGGGATTGGGTATATGTATCCTAGTTTCCACTCATGTGGCATGTCATTTATATTTAAGGACATATTTATTATATTTCTGAATACTTCAACAGCATTACCCGGCAAGTGTTTAAACCATTTATATTGTAGATTTGATTGTCCCGGTACTTTCTTATTAGACAGTTTAGAGATAATATCTTCTAATTTATCAGTGCCTACTTCTGAAAGTAGTGTATTATACCATACTACATTAATGTTTTCTTTAGGCGTATAGAATGTCTCTCACTTATGCAAAAAATTAGTGTCTAAGTTCCGTTTTCTAGTCTAGTTACTAGTGTTCTGATCCTTAATCCTATAAATCCGGATGGATCCTATAATCCAGATGAATCCTATAATCTGAATTTGTTTATTTTAAAAAGATTTATCTGAAATAAAAACGGATTACGGATACGGATTATCCAGATTATAATTCAGATTATAATCCGAATTATATATATACATGTGACTATACTTGCATGCAAAATAATTCTGGGGCCCCCGAAATTGCAATTTTGGGAAAAAAAGTCGAAATAGTTTTTCATAGAAGACAAAATTATTTTACTTAAAACCCAAAATTTTTTGACTACCCAGATTTATTCTTTGATTGAAGATACACATAACTGGGTACTTTTTTTTACTTCCATATATAGAATGGATTCTGTATAAATCTCAAAAAGTCGAAATACCTCAAAAATCTAAAATCAATTTTGGGAACATGTATACATGTGACGCACGTGACAATATTTTTAGCGATACAAGTAAATTCTTTTCTGTAATAATTTTGTCGTTTATTTGTCACAGTCTTGTACTATGAAAATGACGACGGGAGGTGATGATCTACTAATAAATCTGGGTGTGATAAATTAATGTCCGCTACTACAATAAAAAAATCTTAAAAATAAGAATGGATCCTAAAAATAAAGATAAATCCTAAAAATAAGGATGGATCCTAAAAATAAAGATGGATCTTAAAAATAAAGATAGATTCTAAAAATAAGAATAAATCCTAAATATTTAAGGATAAGGATTTATAATTCGGATTTGATCAAGAAAATCTGGATCTAATTCGGATTGTATTTTGAAATAGGATCGGAACACTACCAATTACTGAAGTAATTTTTTACGATCCCCTTAATTGTTTCTCCATCATTAACTATCACCGGATTGTCATTACACAGGTCGAAATAATATATATCGGGTATATATCGGGTACCAGATAGGGGGTGTGCACGTCCTGAAGCTCGGATACCTATCGAGTACCAGATAGGTACCTGATAGGTACCCGATATAAGGGTGGAAGGCTCAATTAATATGAAGGTTGGCTCAATAATTACGCCTTTGGCTAATTAATTTTGCGCCAGCTAAATTCTGGCTCAAAGGCTAATTAAATTGCACCGGCTAAATTCTGGCTCAAAGGCTAATTATTTTTTTTCTGGCTAAATTCAGGCGCAATTTCTGATTGGCTGGCGCAATTTGGTCACGTGACAAAAGGTTGATCGGATAAAATTATTAATTAATTTTACCGATATTAACATTTTAATATATTGTACTTTTTGAAAACATTGATGAAGTTAAAATGGACAGAGAGGTGTAGTTTAATATTAAAGTGGGAAACAGAAAACAAAATAGGTAAAAAGGATAAAAGACAAATAACAAAAAAAAAAAAAAAAGTAGACACACGAAATTTAACAATTAATGAGCATTATGAGACAATTAAAAGAACTCTACTTGCAAAGACAGAATCAATTAAAAATGAGATTATTCGTGAATCGTATAGGGTAGCAACACCCTTTATAAATAAATTTTTTAACATAGACAGCAGTGGGGTTGTGACCTACTGATTTTTGAAGTGTAACTTTGGGGGTGGTTGGTCAGGCGGTTAATAAACTAATTAGTTTTAATTAGGATAATTTATATAGTCAATTTTTATTCTTTCATATGTATTTTAGCTAGCTTTCTTACAGATACATCCGGAATTATATAGAGGCGTTCTAGGACGCTATATATACGAAACGTCTGGAGAACGCACTAGAACGGTGCGTTCTAGTACGCTATATATACGAAGCGTTCGGAGAACGCACTAGAACGGCATATTTAATACGCTATATGAACGTAGGTGGTGTTCGTAGAACGCTATAGATCGGTGTATTTTAGACGCACTAGAACGTTTATATTTAATTCCTGATGTATTGAAAATGAATAAAAAGGAGACCTCACTTGTCGTTTAAAAAAAAAAAAAAAAAAAAAAAAAAACATTTTAATATATTGTTTTAAAATAGCTATAATTTGATCAATTTTAATGTTACAGAAATGAAATATATATCATCTTGTAGCTAAGAACCAGATCTTTCGATCTGTCATCAGAATATTATAGTAGAAAATCGTTTCTAGTTACGTAAAATTGATTTGAAATTAAAGCTAAAATTAATTATTTTTAAAAATTTAAAAATAATTATTTAATAAATTTTATAATTGCGCCAGCCAATCAGAATTGTGCCATTATTAGCCATTGCACCTGATTGCGCCGTGGCTAAATTCCAGGCTCAATTGGTTAAATTAAATCTGGCTAAATTCCTGGCTCAATTCGTATTACGCCTACCATCCCTAACCCGATAGGTACTAGATAGGTACCTGATAGGTACCAGATAGGTACCCAATATATAAAATATATGATATTGGGCACCTGATATATATAAAATGTCATATCGGGTATCTGATATTATATAACAAGATTTTGATCAATTCTATTCAAATGTTTTTTATATTAATTCTATGTAAAGTTTTTATAAAATATCAAAAATTCAGCAAAAAATATGCAAATAAAATTATGACTTATAATTAAAGTAATTAATTTAGATAATCATTTTGCAACGTTACGCGATATAGTGTTATATGTATTTTAACTATTAATATTATTTGATATAATATTTATTATTTATTTTATAACAATATAAAAAAATAAAATCGGAAATAATTCACAATCGTTGTTACATACAAAACTTTTTATTTTAATAAGTAAATGTTGAAAACGTGATTAATAACCAAAAATGCTGAGAATGTAAACTATCGATACAAAAATTTTCAGATCAAGAACTTTAAAATTGACGGAATAATAGACACTTAAACTCAAACGTTTAATATTTTAAAACGTTTGAGTTTAAGCATCTATTATTCCGTCAATTTTAAAGTTCTTGGTCTGAAATTTTTTGTATCAATAATTTACATTCTCAGCATTTTTTATTATTAATTACGTTTTCAACATTTACTTATTAAAATAAAAAGTTTTGTATATAGAAACGATTGTGAATTATTTCCGATTTTATTTTTTTATATTGTTATAAAATAAATAATAAATATTATATCAAATAACATTAACAGTTAAAATACACATAACACTATATCGCGTAATGTTGCAAAATGATTGTCTAAATTAATTACTTTAATTATAATTTTATTTGCATATTTTTTGCTGAATTTTTGATATCTCATAAAAACTTTATATAGAATTAATATAAAAAATATTTGCATAGAATTGATCAAAATCTTGTTATGTGATATTAGGTACCCGATATGATATTTTATATATATCAGATACTTAATATCATATATTTTATATATTGGGTACCTATCGGGTACCTATCTGGCACCTATCTGGTACCTATCTGGTACCTATCGGGTACCTATCTGGTACCTATCTAATACCTATCGGGTATCTATCAGGTATCTATCTGGTACCCGATAGGTACCCGAACTTCGGAACGTGCACACCCCCTATCTGGTACCCGATATATACCCGATATATATTATTTCGACCTGTGTTGCAATTTCGGGACCCCAAAATAATTTTGCATGCAAGTACAGTTGAACCTGTATATAAGCATAGTGTCGGGCTGGCAAAATCCTATGCTTATAGGCAGATATGCTTATGTAAATTAATGATGTCACAAAAAAAAATTACATAAAAAATTATAAATGGACGAAAAAAATAATATGATCAAAATAATGATGATGATGAATGGAATAGAATAAAAAAAAAAGATCGAGGTGATGATAAAGAATGGAAATGGATGAATGAAATGAATGAAAAAAAATAAAGTGATCGAGATGATGATGATATGATAATAATAATGAACAGCTGAAAAAAATAAAATGATGATGAACAGAATGGGAATAAAAAAGAATTAAAAAAAAGAATAAAAATATAAAAAAAAAAGGAATAAAAAAAGAATAAAAAAAATAAATGATTGAGGAGATAAAAATGGATGAATGAGTGATTGGATAAAAAAAAAATAGTGATTGAGATGATCATGACGATGTGATGATGATGAACGAATAAAAAAATAAAATGATCGAAATAATGATGGAATGGATGAATGAATGAATAAAAAAAAGAATAAAAAAGCAATAAAAAAAAAGAATAAAAAAATAAATAAATGATCGAGGTGATGAAGAACGGAAATGGATGAATAAACGATAAATAATGGTGATGATGTGATGACAATGAAGTGATGATAAATTTTGCATTACCGATACACGTGATTATGCTTGTATACGTCTATATAATCTAGAATATTTTTATGCATATGCATGTTATGCGTATGTTTATAACCTATATGGCCCAACTCTGGCCACAAAAATTNTATGTAAATTAATGATGTCACAAAAAAAAATTACATAAAAAATTATAAATGGACGAAAAAAATAATATGATCAAAATAATGATGATGATGAATGGAATAGAATAAAAAAAAAAGATCGAGGTGATGATAAAGAATGGAAATGGATGAATGAAATGAATGAAAAAAAATAAAGTGATCGAGATGATGATGATATGATAATAATAATGAACAGCTGAAAAAAATAAAATGATGATGAACAGAATGGGAATAAAAAAGAATTAAAAAAAAGAATAAAAATATAAAAAAAAAAGGAATAAAAAAAGAATAAAAAAAATAAATGATTGAGGAGATAAAAATGGATGAATGAGTGATTGGATAAAAAAAAAATAGTGATTGAGATGATCATGACGATGTGATGATGATGAACGAATAAAAAAATAAAATGATCGAAATAATGATGGAATGGATGAATGAATGAATAAAAAAAAGAATAAAAAAGCAATAAAAAAAAAGAATAAAAAAATAAATAAATGATCGAGGTGATGAAGAACGGAAATGGATGAATAAACGATAAATAATGGTGATGATGTGATGACAATGAAGTGATGATAAATTTTGCATTACCGATACACGTGATTATGCTTGTATACGTCTATATAATCTAGAATATTTTTATGCATATGCATGTTATGCGTATGTTTATAACCTATATGGCCCAACTCTGGCCACAAAAATTTATACATTTAGACAGGTTATGCTTATATGCAGTATGCTTTTATACAGGTTCAACTGTATAATTAGCACATCTGTTTCACAAATTTTTTATTCTTTAATTAATTTAGTAAAATACTTATTATATTTCTATTTTTGGAAAGAATAACCAAAGTTATTTTTAACATAACGAAGTAATTCAAAAATATACAATTTAATATTATTATAATCACCTTTTTATAAAACCATTTTTTTACGTTTTGTTTCGTGATCTGTCAAAAGTGATTATTAAAATAGTCATTAGCATAATAAAATTCTTCCAGATCAAAGGATTTACAATGAAGATTATCAAGCGAAAATTTGTGTAACTAGATAAAATCTTTGAAGGATCATTAAAAATACTTTTACAAAATCTTATGGAATAATACGTCAAACTGTCGAAACAAAGAAAAATTACCAAACCAAGTATAAATACTGGTGAAAATGAGACGAATGCTTTAATACTAAGATTCCAAAATGCATTTCGCATAAGAAATGATACAAGAATGCCGTCATTTTTCAGAAGAAATCAAGATCCTATGGAATGGTTAGAAGAATTTAATCAATCAGCAAGAATAAATTAATATACTGATGAATACAAACTCCAAGTAGTCAGCGGATATCTACAAATTACAGCAAGACAATGGTTCAACGAAGCACAAGAAAGACAGAATCCCATCAATTATTGGAACAATACGAACTAAACCTCCTTTGAAACATCTTTCTTGGTTACCTTTTGAACAACTGTGTTAATAAACCAATGAAGATTTAAGTTGCAAATGAAAGTACAGAAACTAGGCAAAACTGTAGAACAATATTTAAACGATATTAAGAAATTAATTAAACAGATAGATGGCAATAATAGATGGAGCGAAGATGAAACAGTTTGGCAGTTTTTGAAAGGATTACAAAAAGATATTACTTATCAAGCCCAACCATTTATTATATCCCAAGAGAAACTAACATTGAAAAAAGCGATTAGAACAGTTAAACAATTTGAAGAAAATACTCAAACCTATCCCGAAGCTATAACAGAATTATACATGTCGTCAAAATTATTGAATTGAGTCAGACGCAATTAAAATTGAGAAAAATTGGAGTTGAGTCAAGACAAATTTTGATTTTTACTAGTAATTGACGCAATTAGTTGAGTCAAACGCAATTAAAAATTGAAATTTTAAGAGTTGAGTCAAGGTCAAATTAGTTTTGACGACATGTATAAACAGGATATACAACTGCCACTTCTATGTCATCAGGAAACTTTTCGGGACGTAAATTTACAGAAAATTTACGTCCCAAAAAGTTTCCTGATGGTGCATACAAGGGTCCGTGTCTTCTCGAAATAAAAATAATAAAAGCGAAGACGTAATAGAATGAATAGTACAGAAAGCTTTTGCGCCTATTGCCGAAATATTACAAAAGATTATTGAAAAAGGAGAAAGAACACCTAATACTTTTAATAACAGACCAAACTATAACAATAATAACAGAGGATAAGGTTATAACAATTACAATGGCAATAGAGAACAAAGCTTTAGAAGTTATAATAGTCTGTCAAATTGTTACCATTGTGGACAGACTGGACATATGGCTTGGAATTGTTCTATGAGACAAGGAAATCAAAGAAATCAAATAAATCCAGTTGCTTTTGCTACCTCACGACCTATCAATACTGTGCCCCTTTCGATAAATGCAACAGCGAATCAAACTACACAACAAGTTTCGCAAGGAACATAAATAGTAATACGTTTATAACTTAAGAAGAAGAAATCCAATAACTTATCTCTACTGTTTGAGAAAAAATACAGCATTTAAACTATACCTGCCGTCCAAATTCAAAATCCAAATGCTGAAATCCCAAATGCCGAAATCCCAAATCCCAAATCCCAAATTATAATTAGTATTTTTTGCTGAAATCCCAAATCCCAAATCCTAAATACTAGTAATTTGTGCATTTTGGTGTAATCCCAAATTATTTGGGATTTGAGCAACACATATAATTTAAACTAACAGGTGCACCTCAGGAGGATAAGAGTGCGAATAATATAAATCCCTTATTTAAGACTGGAGATAATGATAGAGTAATAGGAGAAAGCATTGGGTCTACAAGTAAACAAGATACTCCGCAATCTATCGCAAAAAGATTATGTTCTGCAGAAAAGAAAAATAAAGTATCCGAAAATCCTAAACAAAAGAAAAAAAAGAGAGTACCCCCTGTCCAACAACTACTTATGACACAAAATGTTCTGTCCTATTCTATCATCTCAGATTTACTTGCGACAAGAGCTATATGTGTTGCCCAAATCCCAAATAATTTGGGATTTGGGACGCTAAAATGCACAAATTACTAGTATTTGGGATTTGAGATTTGGGATTTCAGCAAAAAATACTAATTGTAATTTGAGATTTGGAATTTGGGATTTCAGCATTTGGGATTTTGGCATTTGGATTTTGAATTTGGGTGGCAGGTATAACAAGAGCCAATATCACTTTGGAACAATTAATGGCTATGCCTTATTATAGAAGCGAGATGCGAAAAGCGTTGACACCTAAGCGTACAAGAATTGTAAAGATGGCCAATCATATAACAGTAGAAGGGAATACACCCATGACTTGTAAAGCCCAAGTAGCTGGATGGAAAGTCGAAGTAATACTTGATAGTGGTTCATCTATTAGTATCATTTCGAAGAACTTCATGGAATTCATAGGTCGAAGGATTGAGAAAACGTCCAGAAAAAAAATGTCCTAGTTTAGGAATTGTAACACAAGTTATACGTGTTGCCCAAATCCCAAATAATTTGGGATTTGGGATGCCAAAATGCACAAATTACTAGTATTTGGGATTTGGGATTTGGGATTTTGGCAAAAAATACTAATTATAATTTGGGATTTGGGATGCCAAAATGCACAAATTACTAGTATTTGGGATTTGGGATTTGGGATTTTGGCAAAAAATACTAATTATAATTTGGGATTTGGGATTTGGGATTTTAGCATTTGGGATTTCGGCATTTGGATTTCGAATTTGGGTGGCAGGTATAACACAAGTACCAATAAAGTTGGAAGAAATTGTGGTAGCTGTCGACATGGAAGTCATTGATGCAGCAGGTTACGCATTAATTTTGGGAACAGATTGGTTAAGGAAAGCACGCGCTATAATAGATTACCAAGAATGTAAATTAATTTTAAAAGATGAAAAGCGAACAGCTCAAATCTCGTGCAGAAATACTAGAGCCACTGTCTTGGACGATGATAAAGAAGAGGATGATAGTGAAGAAGAATATGTAGAAAGCAGTGATGACTCGGATACTGATGAAGAAGAAGTAAACTTCGCAGGATTAACCTATGAACTCCCATACCAGGAATCCTATATGAAATATAAATTTACTTCCGAAGGAATGCGCAAGAATTCGAAGCTTGTCACATGGAAATTATATGATCAGTTATCTTATTGTTTTGATCCGGTTAGAAGAAAGAAAGGCGCTCATGAGTGATGCAAGGCAACAGGACCTAATTCCTATTGCTGATGTGGCATATATTTAAAAACAAGTCAGGATATATGCGAAGTCTGTGAAGAACATCAGCAAGATGAGAAAATTATTTCCATTATACCACGAAAGGAAATACAAGACATTCGTTGTAATTTGATACGAGGCGGAGTAGAGAAACTCGAAGAAAATCAATATAAGCCGCAAGTTCATGAAATTATCAAAGGATTTCTGAATCTGGTAGCTAAGGATCTTTCAGAATTAGGGAAAACAAACCTTTATCACCATACAATAGACACCGGTGAAGCAAAGCTAATAAAATTAAACCCCTATAAAAGTAGGGAAAAAATGGGAGTTCTGGCACAGCACTAGTCAACTTGTTATATTTCACACCTCAAAAACATCATCAAACATATCATTTTTTTGTACATCGATTCAATGTTCTGTCGTCACCCAAACACAATTCCTTATACCATACAATTTATGTTATACAGCTTGCCATTAAAAAAGTCCAAGAGAAGTGGTGAAGGATATGAATTTAATGAATATCCTGATCCCTTCTCGGACTTGAATCAAGCCTAAATTGCATACTAATATTAATTGATATAGCAGAATTCAATCTAAAGCTGATTCTTCACTACTTTTCTGGCACACAAAACCTAATCAAAAATTTTGATATATATACTAAGTCTAATAAAAATTTATACATATGTCGTAAGTCTAATAAAAAATTTTGATATATATACTAAGTCTAATAAAAATTTATACATATGTCGAAAGTCTAATGAAAAAGTCTAATAAAAAATTTCGAATATATACTAGGTCTACTAAAATTTGTGTCAGGTTTTTCACATATCAAGAATCTAATTTTGAAACCCTAGCAAGTAATCTATTATAGTACCAGACTACATAGTACTAAAAAATTTGCGATATATTGGATAAAGGTACCAAATTAATATATCACTTTTTCTTATGATATTTTTGATAATGCCTACCAACGTAAAAACTTCTAATGTGATCAGGACATCGTCCACTTAATGATGATGCTAATACACCCCTACTACATTCTAAACACGATACTCTATTTTTTGATTTTTTATGATAACAACACCTATATGGTTTCATAGATGTATGTCCACAAACTTCACCAGATGGTTTAAGATATTCACAAGTATATTCACCAATCATTTTATAAGGTAAAAATTTAATTTGAACAAAAGATTTTCTATAAGTATATTATAAAACTTTTATTACTTTAGATAATCAAAACATAATACATATTCAAATGTCAACTACTACCCAAAATATCGATCAACAATCTACAGAGATTAAATCCTCTATCCCAACTTGGCAAGATATCGAAAAAGCAATACTTGTTATTCTAAGAGCAGGTATTTTCTGTAAAAAACCAAAGAATAAAGGTTTTATGAGTCGGTATAAAAAACAATTAGATGAATTGCGTGGGTCTGAAGATCCTGAAATGTATATATACGAAAAAGCGATAGAAAATTTCCCCAATGAAGAAGCATACAATCAAACTATGGAAGATCACGAAGGTTATTATAAGAAAGATCCAAGAATTCAAAAAGCAATTAAAACATATTATATATTATGTTATACAATTGTTAAAGATACATTTGCTACAGAAGAAGAAATAGAAGAGGAACTCGATTCTTGGATTAACTCTTGAGTAATCTCTGTGGTGGGTATTCAATATTTCTGACTACCATCAATTCTTCTCGAACAAAAGAACGTTTTGGGCCATTTCCATCATTATCTTCAATCCAGTATAAAACTGGCTGATTTTTTTGTACCAGTGATTCTTTGATATGATAAATTTGAGGACTCCAATTGCAATCAGTAATACGTCATCTTCCACCTTCCAATTCACCAGGATTAAGTAAATATAAAACAGAATCACTATAAGTCAAACGAACTTCATCATACCCCATAGGGCCATATCTCGGTTTAGATGACTTAGCATATACATGTTTTAATTTTCGAGCTTCGGCAGGGGACATATCAATTAATCGAGTTACAGTGTTATCAAGATTTTCAAGAAATATAGTCAGATCTGNAACCCAATCTCTACATCGTTCTGTTGGAGGTAACAACAATTCTACTGCATCTTGAATAAAAAATGCCCACTTTTGCAAAGTTAGATTAAATCTCTCAACTATACCTTGTCTTTTTTTCGATTTGCTTCGATTAATTTCTACATTATATTTAATCATTAACTCTTCGCATTTCCCATAAAATTCTGGACCATAATCTGTTTGCAATGTCTTTAGATGTATAAGAGGAAAGTTATGAAATTTAAAAAGTTTTATAAATCCTTTAGCAACGCTATCAGAATCTCGATCAGTCAAAGGACAAACCCATTTAGTTCGACTTGCTATATCAACACACGTTAAAGCATATTTATAAATCTTGTTTCCAATTTTATCATGAGGCATATAACATAAATCAGCCTGTATAACTTCCATTGGAATAGTAATCTTATTAAAACTAACGCAAGGAATATACTTTGGTCGAGGTTTTCGAATTAAGTGTAATAATTGTCTCTCAAGCCATTCTTGAACTTCGATCAATGTAAAATCAAATCCGGCTTTATATGAAACATCATAAAGCTTTTTACTAGTTCTTTGATATCTGGAAGGATGATAATAGATTTTTTGCAAATCAATACTAATATCAAATTCACGGGCTTTTCTAGTGTCAATAGAAATAACAGGAAGCATTTTTACTATAACATATAAAAACATGAATAATCTCTAACAGAAAATCCAAAAGCTAGAAAGATGGCTCAAAGAAAGTGAGAAGCACATAGCATATTTGGAAAATCAAATTGGTATTCGAGATGAAAGCATTATCTTGTTAAAAACAGAGGTGGGCAATCTCAAACCACGACTTAAAAAAGCTTTACAAGATATAGAAAATAAGGATAAAATTATTCCAGCTCTCGAGTCGCAATTAATAGAAATGACTAGTGAAATATCTTCCCTTCGATATAGAATCCAAAAACTTCGAGAAACAATGGCATTAGATATGAGACACCTACCATCCACAAATACACCAGTTTTCAACTTAATAATAGATGTAAGAGCAAATATTAAGTTTTTAGCTGATTCTGCTAGAGGGGATAATACTCTTTTAAAAGATGAAATTGATAATTTTCAGGTACAAGCTGAATTAGGATTAACAAAAATTCAGAATGGGTGTTATACTTTTGAAAACGAAGTAACTCAGTTAAGGCAGGAAGTTATAAATTTAAGAGATATAAACTTAAATCAACAGGAGTTAACCAATGAGCTAGGTACAATAAACGAAACTTTTAAAGAGCAAATTGATGACTTAACCGATAAGAATGAAACTATTCAATCTGAAATAAATGAGAAAACCAGATTATATGATCAAGCCCAAGACAGGTTAGATGAATGTCGAGAAGAAAATTATCAATTAAGAGAATCTTTACAAGGTGCACATGAAAATATTACAGAAAGTGAGTCAACATATGACAGGTTAANTAGGATTAACTCATGTTGCATGGCGGGCTCGAAATTTAAGACAGGCCCAAATTTTGGATATAGAATTCAATACAGCAAGAACGGCTTGGAGGAATCAAAGAAATAGAAATCAACATATTACTCGGGAATTACAAAATTGTCGAAATCATGGTAGGAATTTACAAATTGATAAGGTTCTTATCGAGTTTTGGCGAGATCGAATTATTCTTAGATATGAAAAATGGAAAAATAAAACACATGGCGCCCGACAGATAATTAATAATTTGAATCAGCAAATTTTTGCATTACAGAATAACCCATTAGCAAATCCAATCAATATGGCAGGTATACAAGATGTTATGACATCAATGGCACCATTACTCGCTCAAATTCCACAATATATAGGTCAAGAACCTCCAGATGATTATATTAATAAAGTTATACAAGTTTTTTCATATGGCACTGGTTTAGGTGTGGGAGCATTCGATGATGCGGTTAAAGCCAATATTTTAAAATCTAAAATGTCTGGTAAATATGCTCCAGTTCCTGCACAACATCCTGCTGGTACGAATATTGATACTCCAACTCGATTCAGAGCTTAGCTTAGGCATAGATACTATGAATTAACTTTAGAAACAAGGCAGGCTTCTTTAACAAAATTAACACAAGAAAAATTCTTACCTACAGATATTCCAGAAACTTATGAAGAAAGAATTCGACTTTTATTATTGCAAACACCAAATGATAATGACGATGCATTGGCAATCTTATGGAATCACTTACCAGATGAGCTNCATGTTGCATGGCGGGCTCAAAATTTAAGACAGGCCCAAATTTTGGATATAGAATTCAATACAGCAAGAACGGCTTGGAGGAATCAAAGAAATAGAAATCAACATATTACTCGGGAATTACAAAATTGTCGAAATCATGGTAGGAATTTACAAATTGATAAGGTTCTTATCGAGTTTTGGCGAGATCGAATTATTCTTAGATATGAAAAATGGAAAAATAAAACACATGGCGCCCGACAGATAATTAATAATTTGAATCAGCAAATTTTTGCATTACAGAATAACCCATTAGCAAATCCAATCAATATGGCAGGTATACAAGATGTTATGACATCAATGGCACCATTACTCGCTCAAATTCCACAATATATAGGTCAAGAACCTCCAGATGATTATATTAATAAAGTTATACAAGTTTTTTCATATGGCACTGGTTTAGGTGTGGGAGCATTCGATGATGCGGTTAAAGCCAATATTTTAAAATCTAAAATGTCTGGTAAATATGCTCCAGTTCCTGCACAACATCCTGCTGGTACGAATATTGATACTCCAACTCGATTCAGAGCTTAGCTTAGGCATAGATACTATGAATTAACTTTAGAAACAAGGCAGGCTTCTTTAACAAAATTAACACAAGAAAAATTCTTACCTACAGATATTCCAGAAACTTATGAAGAAAGAATTCGACTTTTATTATTGCAAACACCAAATGATAATGACGATGCATTGGCAATCTTATGGAATCACTTACCAGATGAGCTCTTTTCAAGAATGGAAAATGGGGCCCCAGCGGATATAGATGCATTCTTTACCAATCTAAAAAATATCTGGCTTAAGCGTCAACCTTCTACTTTTACATATAATGGAAATAGAAATTTATCCGTTATTACAACTAATTCATCTCCCATCCCATATCAACTGCAACCCCAAGAAATCAAAAATAGGTCTTTTGATCATTTAGATAGTATTGCAGAAAGATTAGGATATTCAGACAATGCATCTCGAAATCCGGATGCTTTAGCAAATTTTATCGAAGATGAGTTATACTCAAGATTAGGACATGCAAATTATAATCTCAGAAAAGAGCCTTTTGGTCAAGTTAGAGAGGATAATACCAGAGTGATTACTAGAGCTAGTACTTCGGGTGCTAAAAAAGTATATGCTACAAATAAGCCGGCAAAGAAACCACAGAAGCTTACTAAAGTTACTTACAAATGCTCAAATTGCGGAAAAATTGGGCATAGAAAAAATAAGTGTCCTAAACTCGGTAAGAAACCGAAGAAGGTTAATTATACTTATCAATCCGAGCCAGAAAATTCCGATCAAGAGGATGAGCCTATTGAAGTGTTAGAAGATGAAGACGAGAAAAATGACGAGGAGGATGAGGAAAGCATCACAGACACTGAACCACAAAATTGTTTTAACGTAAAAAAAAAAGTCGGATTCCTGTAAAGAAGAAGCCTTCTACTAAGAAAAAATCGATCGTTACTTTGGAACAGGAAGTATTTCTTGAATCTCTTAAATATATGATATCCGAATTAGTACCCCATTGTCCTAAGGAGATTCTCATTGAAGCTCGTGTATTTCTTAATAATCTATTTATAAAAATGAAGGACCAATTCGATTCATATTATGGCGAAAAGTATACAGTCAAGGAACGAAATAAGGTATGGGAGATTATTGCGAAAAAATATCTAACTATTTTCCAACCACTTATTGAAATTATTAAG
>PQFF01000148.1:225041-250041 GCA_003547095.1 Diversispora epigaea
TGATGTGCATTGACAGATCGACCAACTGATTCACAAACTAGATGAGAGTCATAGCCTCTAAAATTATGGAACGCTATTGGAATTGGTGTCTTCCATGGTTGAATTCGAAGTTGAAGATTACAATCATTATGTGCTGAGCCTCTATACTTACCTGTGATATGATTATGATCCCAAACCTTATCTCTATCCAATGATTTCTTACAAATCCAACATTCAGTAGATTCGTCAAATTTTTGTTTTGCTATTAAATACTCTGGACTAGTTTTATTATCTCTAATATCATTATTAATTGCTAAGACTTCATTGATTCGAACTAATTCTTTATCCATTCTTTTAACAAATACTTGGGTGACATTTGAACCTCGATATATAAAAGGTCCCCATACTTCACCAGTGTCAATCCAATAAACTGTATAACTAAAACTGCTTGGTATCTGTTCTCCAAGTTTGCGCATACTTCCACCATATGTCTCATCACATTTTTTATTTTTTGACTCAAAATCTGCTTTTATTACACATGGTGCAAACATCATCCTTGCATAGTGTTTGAATTTTTCGATATCATTTTTATCTTTAGTGGGCATGTCTACTTTTTGTGGAGCTTCTCCCAACCCATGACAATGATCTTGATGATAATCTCGAGTGTTTTCTGATGGAAAACTTAGAAAGCATTTGTTGCAAAGATATTTTTTTCCATTATGCTTAGTATCCTTAAATGATAAACCATCTGGATTTTTGATCCATAGAAAATGATTTCTTTGACCATATTTACCGGTATCTTCAGATTTAATAACATCTGTAAGAGCCATAAGATGGATAACATGTGGTCTTTTTGTCATGCATTCATTTGGTCTTGGATGTTCACATCCTACAATTTGACATGAGTTAGGTATATAGAAATTTTTACTATAAAGTACAGTTTTAGGAGTCGCGGTTTCTTCCTTCCATTCCCATACATTGATTGAGATTTCTGGATTTTGGGCTTCAATTTTTTGAAATGTTCTATTACAAATTGGTGTTGGCATTGGTATATTATCTAAATTAACTATATCCAAATATGGTTTGAGAACAGAAAGGCGTTGTAAATTTGTAGTTACACCTCCATTGCTTGCAAAGTATGCACCTAAAGCATATTGTAAACACTTNAATGATGATTTTACCTGGTCTTTTCTTCGGAGTTCTGATTTAAGTACATTTGTAATTTGTTCTCGAGCTGAGGCTATAAGATGGGGCATGTATAGAGCTTCAGCATATTTTTTGGGATCATTTATAGGTGCATTAAAAGAGTATGCCGGATTTTCATATGATGGAACGATAGCTTGCCATTTGGATAATGAAGATAGACTTGAGTGCGGTCTATCTGGATCTCCAACTTCAGCCTCTTCAAAGATAATATCCCCTGATGGTGGTTTAACAGTAATACTTGCAAACCCTGAATCTCTATAACGTGATATAAATTTTTTGCTTTTTGCTTTATCTGCTAAGAGAGTACCTCCCAATTCAGGCCAGATTTCTTCGATTTCTGGTTCTATTAAACCCAATGCAATAAGATAATCGATTTCCTCNCATTTTCATCTCTTCTCTCTATAGTATATCCTCCGATTCGTTCTCTTTCTTGCCATACTTCTGGATCATTTCGTAAAAGGGATAAGAATGTATTTTCTATACAACTTTTAAGATTTTCTCCTCTTCTACGTAACCATTTTCGATCCTGTTTCGTACCGTTAACTTTATTTGATCGATCTGCAAGGCGAGTAGCCCATTCTTTAACATTTTCATCTGGACGTTTATTGATTGTTAACCTGGTACGTTGCAGAGTATTATCCACTCTCTGTTTGTTGGCACGTGGTGTTGGGGTTGGCAAAGAGGATGAGACAGGTTTTGGATCGATTTGTGGAATTGGTTCTGGTATCTTAGGAGATCGAACTACTTTGGGGGCATTTGTTCTAAAAGTAGCTGGAACAACTTTAGGACGACATGGATTTTTTCGATTAAGATGGGTACGAAGCATTTGTGGAGTTGCACATTCATGTCTACATCGATCGCATGTTCGATTTTTCTTATCTTTTCTAACCATGTATATAATATATGTATAATAAATTTATAATATAATACTTATAAAAAATCTTTTATTTAATTAATTATTTCGATATATCAGAAAGGTACTATGTAGTCTGGTACTATAATAGATTACTTGCTAGGGTTTCAAAATTAGATTCTTGATATGTGAAAAACCTGACACAAATTTTAGTAGACCTAGTATATATTCGAAATTTTTTATTAGACTTTTTCATTAGACTTTCGACATATGTATAAATTTTTATTAGACTTAGTATATATATCAAAATTTTTTATTAGACTTACGACATATGTATAAATTTTTATTAGACTTAGTATATATATCAAAATTTTTNATTTCGTAAAAGGGATAAGAATGTATTTTCTATACAACTTTTAAGATTTTCTCCTCTTCTACGTAACCATTTTCGATCCTGTTTCGTACCGTTAACTTTATTTGATCGATCTGCAAGGCGAGTAGCCCATTCTTTAACATTTTCATCTGGACGTTTATTGATTGTTAACCTGGTACGTTGCAGAGTATTATCCACTCTCTGTTTGTTGGCACGTGGTGTTGGGGTTGGCAAAGAGGATGAGACAGGTTTTGGATCGATTTGTGGAATTGGTTCTGGTATCTTAGGAGATCGAACTACTTTGGGGGCATTTGTTCTAAAAGTAGCTGGAACAACTTTAGGACGACATGGATTTTTTCGATTAAGATGGGTACGAAGCATTTGTGGAGTTGCACATTCATGTCTACATCGATCGCATGTTCGATTTTTCTTATCTTTTCTAACCATGTATATAATATATGTATAATAAATTTATAATATAATACTTATAAAAAATCTTTTATTTAATTAATTATTTCGATATATCAGAAAGGTACTATGTAGTCTGGTACTATAATAGATTACTTGCTAGGGTTTCAAAATTAGATTCTTGATATGTGAAAAACCTGACACAAATTTTAGTAGACCTAGTATATATTCGAAATTTTTTATTAGACTTTTTCATTAGACTTTCGACATATGTATAAATTTTTATTAGACTTAGTATATATATCAAAATTTTTGATTAGGTTTTATGTGCCAGAAAAGTAGTGAAGAATCAGCTTTAGATTGAATTCTGCTATATCAATTAATATTAGTATGCAATTTAGGCTTGATTCAAGTCCGAGAAGGGATCAGGATATTCATTAAATTCATATCCTTCACCACTTCTCTTGGACTTTTTTAATGGCAAGCTGTATAACATAAATTGTATGGTATAAGGAATTGTGTTCGGGTGACGACAGAACATTGAATCGATGTACAAAAAAATGATATGTTTGATGATGTTTTTGAGGTGTGAAATATAACAAGTTGACTAGTGCTGTGCCAGAACTCCCATTTTTTCCCTACTATAGAACCTCACCCCGATATTTGGAATTTTTGAAGGAGGAAATAGCAAATATGTTAAAGAACGGACTAATTTGAAAGTCGTTTAGTCCTTGGTCCGCACCTATTGTAGTAGTAAATAAGAAAAATGGAAAATTCAGGCTCTGTGTAGATTACAGAAAATTGAATGCGGTCACGAATCCTGACGCATATCCAGTATCACGAATAGCAGACATGCTTGATGCTTTGGGACACTCCGCTTTCTTTTCAACTTTAGACCTCGCTTCAGGTTTTTGGCAAGTGGAAGTATCCGCTAAAGACCGAGAGAAGACTGCTTTCACTATTCCATTTGGTATCTATGAGTTCCTCGTGATGCCTTTCGGACTTATTAATGCTCCTGTAACCTTTCAACAAGTGATAGATAGAGTCTTCCATGAGGTTACTTAGAAGTTCGTATTAGTTTATATCGACGATATTATTATATATTCGAAAACTTACAAAGAGCACCTAGAATATTTAAAGGATATGTTTACACTTCTAGGAAATGCTGGATTAAAGATAAACTTGGAAAAGTGCGACTTTTTCAAAACGAGATTAATATTTTTGGGACATATTATAATAATTGATGGAATAGCTCGGACCCTTCGAAGATTGAGAAGGTGCAGCATTATCCAGTTCTCCAAAACAAGATAAACATAAGAGCTTTCTTGGGATTAGCCTCATATTATCGAAGGTTTGTAAAGAGCTTTGCCACAATTGCGAAACCATTATACAACCTTACGAAGAGAATCGTAATATTTGAATGGAAGCCCGAACACCAACTCGCGTTCGATACATTAAAAGGACGATTAACTTCGGCTCCTATAATGACATATCCTGACTTTTCAAAACGATTTATACTAGCTACCGACGCATCTGACTGGGGAATTGGAGCTGTGCTCTCCTAGAAGGATACGGAAAATCTTGAACATCCTATCGCTTACGCTAGTCGCCTGCTGTCAGCTCCCAAACTAAATTATACTGTACTAGAAAAAGAGTGCCTTGTCGCAATATGGGCCGTACAACATTTTAAACATTACCTACATTATACCTGTCGCCCAAATTCAAAATCCAAATGCCGAAATTCCAAATGCCGAAATCCCAAATCCCAAATCCCAAATCCCAAATTATAATTAGTATTTTTTGCCGAAATCCCAAATCCCAAATCCCAAATACTAGTAATTTGTGCATTTTGGCATTCCAAATCCCAAATTATTTGGGATTTGGGCAACACATATAACCTATATGGCCCCAAATTTGATTTATATATGAATTACTTTGCTTTAGCATAGCTAAAGAATCATCTACAATCTAAAGGAAGAGTTGCTAGATGGATTTTTGAACTATCTGAGTATGACTATGAACTTATTCATAAGCAAGGAAGGCTTAACACCAATACTGACTATACTTGCATGCAAAATTATTTTGGGGTCCCGAAATTGCAATTTTAGGGAAAAAAGTTGAAATAGTTTTTCATAGAAGACGAAATTATTTTACTTAAAATCCAAAATTTTTTGACCACCCAGATAAATTCTTTGATTAAAGATACATATAACTGGGTACTTTTTTTTACTTTCATATATAGAATAGATTCTGCATAAATCTCAAAAAGTCGAAATACCTCAAAAATCCAAAATCAATTTTGGGAACGTGTATAATGCTGATGCACTATCAAGAATAACAAATTAAGACAACAAATATAATAGAACTCAGATATTTATTAAAGATACAAAATCCCGAAACTTTTCGAAAATGGATATAGACACTTATAATCAGTTAACAGAATACTTAATAAATCATACTTTTTCACCAAATGGCACTAACGAACAACGGCAAAAATTATGACAACAAGTGAATTATTATATAGTTCAAGACAATATTTTATATAAGCGAAACAAAGAGGGTGATCCTCTAAGGGTAATCACAAGAGAAAATTTAACTAAAATATTATACAATATGTATAATGTATCAAATGCCGGACATTTTGGTATAAAGGCTACCATAGATAAAACGAGGCAATGATACTTTTGACCTACGATGGGCGAAGATATTCGAAATTACATAGAGATATGTGATATATGTTAAAGACAAGGCAAACCTAAGCAAACCGAAGAATTACGACCTATTGAAATAGGACAAGCTTTTGACTGATTAGGAATAGATATTGTAGGACCCTTGAAGCCAACAACAATAGGAAAAAGATATATAGTAGTAGCTACGGATTATTTTACAAAATGGCCAGAAGCCAGAGCCATTGAAAAAAGCAGATGCGAAAACTATTGCTTGGTTTCTGTACGATGAAATTATATGTAGGCATAGTTGCCCAAGAGAAATATTATCTGATAGGAAGCAGTATTTGTTAGTCAAATAGTAACTAACCTAATAGAGATAATGGGAACCCACCAAAGACTTACGTCTGCTTACTACCCCCAAAGTAATGGACTAACAGAACGGTATAATCAAACACTCTGTCAAACTTTAAAGAAATGTGTAAAGGAAACAATGCAAGAATGAGATACATTGATAGCTTCGGCACTTTTCGCATACCGAACAACTAAAAATAGAACAACAAAATATGAGCCATTTTATTTATTATATGGACGAGCCCCTACACTACCCATAGAATTTGATATTATTATTTGGCCGGTTGAAGAAATTGATGAAAAACAATTTAAAGAAATGATCTACAAAAGGATTGGTGAAGTTGCAGAAATATTCGAAGATAATTGAATTCAAGCATCTAAGAATATTAAGGATGCACAAAAACGGCAAAAGATAACTCATGATAGGAAAATTCGAACGATAACATACAAGACAGGAGATATGATGTTAGAGTACAGATCTGATTTACAGAATGTTCATGGCGATAAGTTTTGAGACAAATGGTCTGGTCCTTTCTTTATTTATAGAGTTCTTGGTAATGGCTCCTACATATTAAGAACTAATAGTGAAGAAGTCCTTAATAGTCGACCTGTACATGGCAATTGATTGAAATCGTATAAACAAAGGGGTTATCATCCCACGTGAGATAACGAGTAAACAATAGACTTGTTTAAAAAAATTTGTAAGATTGCGAAAAATCCTGAAAAATTTTGCCAAAAACTTTTTTTTACTATGAATAATATTTCAATTTCAGACAGTTTACGAAAGAGAGTTCACGAATTACGAAGAGAATTTTTGCAAATTTTAAGAGAAGCCCAGGTTATCATAGACAATACTGGTGTATATTTGGTGATAGAAAGTACTGTAATAGAAATTGATCAACCCATGAATAATGAGATTACCATGCAATGTGACGATACGTTAACAATGTATACAGTAGATGTTTTTACAGCTCTAGAAGAACAGGATCGGGTTATCGATTTTGATTTAGACAAACTTCTACAAATAGCTACGGATATACATGGAACAAATGGTCAAAGAATGAACGCATATAGGAAACTTGGTGATTATCTACAAGATGCTCAATTAGGAAGTACTGTGACAGTACTAAAAAGAGAATTATATGAACGATCCCACCAAAACGGAGCGCGAATCTACCAAATAGCAACACGAATACGATCATTATTTCAAGTAATAGGAGCGTCGTACGCCAGAAACTTTCAAAATGTTACACCAGATTGGATCTATAAACTGCCAAAATCAAAGTTCGAAAGATTTTTGCAGCTCTGTAAAACAATGGGTACACAATTAATGAAAGATCTTTTGGAAATAGGTGTAGGGTTGCAAGAGCTCCCCTTTGAAGGAGGAAATGTTTGTGGCGAAGTAAATTGATAATCAGGTGAAATGTCACGGAGGATAACATTTTGTGACGCTAGATAAACTTTCAAGTGATTGTCATCCTTGTACGAGGATGAATGATGAAAAATGTTGTACAAGGATGAATGATATTGTACGAGGATGAAGGATATTGTGCAAGGATGAAGGATGACACACAAAGGATGAAGTATGAAGTACAAAGATGAAGTGTAAACAAAAGAGAAGGTATAAATACGACTGTTGTCGCGAGTAAATTTCAGTAGTTAGTCAAACACTCGGTAAAAAAAATAAGTTAGCATATAATTAATTAGAAATAATTTAAAATAATTCGAAATACTTTAATAAATATTATATAGAAAAGTAAACTTTATTCAGGAACAGGAAAGATACATCACGCTGTAATATTTCTGTTGTTAAATGATACTTTGCTTTTAAAACTTTATATTTTATATTTTAATAAACTTATACTTTGTGTTGTAATATTGCGAAATATTATTAAATATTGTTTGATACTGCGTTACTACTTTTACTCCACCTTACTTACTGTGCCTTTATGATTAATTTGATTATTATTTGATTATTATTATTATTTATTATATATTTATTATCTGTTTCGAGATAGGCAAGTTTAGATCGATTGATTGCTTGACCTACTGGCAGATAGAGCGTATTATTATTTCTTTGCTAAAATTGTTTTTTTTCGAAAATATCCTAGAGATATCGTCAGGATATTTTATAATATCAAATTTATATCGAAATTATATCCCCAGGATATTTTTTAAAAAAAATATCCCGGCGATATAATTTTAATATAGATTTGATATTTTATATCACAAAAATATCTATTTAATATCCTAGTGATATCCTAGTGATATTTTATAATTTTATTATGATTTTTATTATTTTAGTAATATTATACAAATATTATCACGATATCACCGTGATATTTTAANTAAATACGACTGTTGTTGGGAGTAAGTTTCAATAGGCAGTGATAAGACAGTCAGTCAAGTTAGAATATAATTGATGGTTAATTAATAATTAGAAATAATTCAGAATAATTCGAAATACTTTAATAAATATTATATAGAAAAGTAAACTTTATTCAGGAACAGGAAAGATACATCACGCTGTAATATTTCTGTTGTTAAATGATACTTTGCTTTTAAAACTTTATATTTTATATTTTAATAAACTTATACTTTGTGTTGTAATATTGCGAAATATTATTAAATATTGTTTGATACTGCGTTACTACTTTTACTCCACCTTACTTACTGTGCCTTTATGATTAATTTGATTATTATTTGATTATTATTATTATTTATTATATATTTATTATCTGTTTCGAGATAGGCAAGTTTAGATCGATTGATTGCTTGACCTACTGGCAGATAGAGCGTATTATTATTTCTTTGCTAAAATTGTTTTTTTTCGAAAATATCCTAGAGATATCGTCAGGATATTTTATAATATCAAATTTATATCGAAATTATATCCCCAGGATATTTTTTAAAAAAAATATCCCGGCGATATAATTTTAATATAGATTTGATATTTTATATCACAAAAATATCTATTTAATATCCTAGTGATATCCTAGTGATATTTTATAATTTTATTATGATTTTTATTATTTTAGTAATATTATACAAATATTATCACGATATCACCGTGATATTTTAAAATATCATATCGATATTACTTTAATATTAAATAAATATCGAATAAATTATTTTAATATAATATTTATTTGATATTTATTTGATATCACAGTGATATCGATATGATATTTTAAAATATCGCGGTAATATCGTGGTGATATCTGTGTAATATTACTAAAATAATAAAAATCATAATAAAATTATAAAATATTGCTAGGATATCACTGGAATATCAAATAGATATTTTTGTGATATAAAATATCAAATCTATATCAAAATTATATTGCCAGGATATTTTTTTTTAAAAAATATCCCGGCAATATAATTTCGATATAAATTTGATATTATAAAATATCCTGGCGATATCTCTAGGATATTTTCGAAAAAAAACAATTTTAGCAAAGTTGTTTGTGTGATGCAAACTGTGAGACTGATTTGAAAAATTGTTCGAAATACTCTGCACTCCTGTGACAATATCCTCAGATTTTGTGCATCTCTCAATAAATAAAAATTATCATATATGGTAATTTTAATTATACTTATAGCTGGCTAATACCATTACACTAAATATTAGCACAGATACAGCTAATTATTCCCAAAACGATACTCTTATAATTTTTAACTTAAAAAATAATCATAAGATCTCAACATATAACTAAAATTGGCATTAAAAAATATACACATATGAAAGATTATTTAAGTAAAAACTAGACAGGTGTGATTAGTGTTCAAAGCCGAAAGGTCATTAGTTGACTTAGCCAATTTAGCTGGCTTAGTTGGCCAATTTTTTGAAAATTGGCTAAGCTGATACCATATAGGGTAATTTTTTGATTTTTTTAGCCGATTTTTTTTATTAAAAAAATGGCAAAGTAGCATGAGGAATTTTTATTAATTAGCAATGTAGCAGATATGCACGAAATATTTTTATTTTTTATTTATTAAATAAAAATAATAATGTAAAAGGTGAAGCATTCAAATATTTTTTTGATTGAATATTTTTTTTTATCGAGTTTATTATTGATGAAATGTAAACAACCCAAGAAAAATTTATGTCTTATAATGGTTCTACTGGAACTTTTTTTTCAAAAGGTAAATATATTTAATTATCTTGTTCTTGTTAATAATTAAATAATTAAATAATTAAATAATTAAATATTAAATAATTAAATAAATAATTAAATAATTAAATATTTAATATAATTAAATATTAAATAATCAAATAATTTTTATTATTGGGACAATAAGAAAAAGAAAAAGACTTAAATCAATGAAATAATTTGTCTTCTAATCTTAATAACTTACATATTGAGAATAATAATAATCTAGAATTAAATAAAAGTAATAATTTTAATGATAAAAATTTAGTATTAGATATAGATAATAATACTTTAGCATTAGGTGGGAGGAATAATAATAATAATGATAATAATGATAGTGATTTTAATAATAATATAGATTAGATATCGAAAAAAAAAATAATAATATCGAAAATACTTTAGCATTAGATAGGAGAAATGAAGATGATAATACTTGATTTATAAAAAATTTTAATAATAATAAAAGTTCTAATTAAACATATGACTTTCACATGATTTTCATAAGACGTGCTGCAAAAGTATGGTTTTTGATATACCTACGGTTATTTTTTTGATATATCAAAATTTCATGTGACCAAATAGTTATTTTTTTGATGCATCTTTAAATAAACAATTATAGGCATATCAAAAAAATAACCATTTTTTTCAGAAATTTTTGATATATCAAAAAAAATAACCACAGGTGTCTCAAAAACGATACCTTTGCAGACGTGCTCATTCTATATTAAGAAATTTTCGCTTTAGCCGACTAAGCTGGCTAAGTCGATTTAGGCTTAGCCGGGCTGATTTTTTAGACCGGCTTAGAACACTAGGTGTGATATGTGGCTGTTGATCTTTATTGTATTTTTTTCCCCAAATTTTGGCAATATAAACAACCTTTTCATCCTGTTAAGAGTTGAAAATTATGATGTGACGTTAAAGTGAATAAGATAATTCTTCATAAATGATTTTGATAATTTTTTTTTAAGAATTTTTTTACAAGTTAATTCTTTAATTAAGAAGTGGCTATTATCTTTATTTTTACTCTTTTCTATTCTTATTCCATTTTTATTTATATTTTTTTTTGTTTCGAATATATTTAATAGTTTTAGATGCATTTGTATTTAATTTTAAATTTATAAAAACATAATAAAATATTATTTTTAGTAGAATTTAATATTACTTTTATACTTAATAGTTTTAAATTTATATTTTGAGATTTGTATCAAATTATAAATTTATATGTTAATATATATAAATAAAATAAATAAAATATTATTCTTAGTAGTAGAATATAAAAGAATATACGTAAATGTATATATGTATATACAAAATAAATGGTGCATAATAGTTTATTTGGCAAATTTTTTAAGAAAAGAAATTGTTTATGTAGCATTGCCTTTTATTTTTCAAAAAAATAAAAAAAGATTCCGGATTTGGGTCATACAAGTCATACAACCAAGCCTTTATATTCTCAAAATCAGTGTTGTACAAATGCATGCAAAACTAAATTTATTTGATAATGTGATCGTTGGCAATATTTTTTTTTAGATTTTAAAGAAACGAATAAGTTATGGAAAGAAATGAAAGGAATGAAGAAATAAAAGATACTGGACAAACAGAAGAAATGGAAACGAGAAAAACGGAAGAAATGAAAGATATTGGAGAAACAAAAGAATTGGAAGAGTAGGTATATTGTTATAATAAGCTGATTTTACTACTATAATTTATTACCTATAATAATTTGGATATATAAAATTATTTCTTAATCTAATCAATACAATATAAATTATATTATAGTTTGTAAGTATTTAGATTCATAATTATTGAAATCAATGTTTCAATTTAATTAATTTAATTCAATATCATATAACAATTCTCTAATCAATTATCATAAACTAATCAATATAAATAGTTAGTGAGTATTTAGATTCATAATTATTGTAATTAATGTTTCAATTTAATTAATTTAATTCAATGTCATATAACAATTCTCTAATCAATTATCATAAACTGATCAATATAAATAGTCGGTGAGTATTTAGATTCATAATCATTGAAATCAATGTTTCAATTTAATTAATTTAATTCAATCTCATATAACAATTCTCTAATCAATTATCATAAACTGATCAATATAAATAGTCGGTGAGTATTTAGATTCATAATCATTGAAATCAATGTTTCAATTTAATTAATTTAATTCAATCTCATATAACAATTCTCTAATCAATTATCATAAACTGATCAATATAAATAGTCGGTGAGTATTTAGATTCATAATCATTGAAATCAATGTTTCAATTTAATTAATTTAATTCAATCTCATATAACAATTCTCTAATCAATTATCATAAACTGATCAATATAAATAGTCGGTGAGTATTTAGATTCATAATCATTGAAATCAATGTTTCAATTTAATTAATTTAATTCAATCTCATATAACAATTCTCTAATCAATTATCATAAACTGATCAATATAAATAGTCGGTGAGTATTTAGATTCATAATCATTGAAATCAATGTTTCAATTTAATTAATTTAATTCAATCTCATATAACAATTCTCTAATCAATTATCATAAACTGATCAATATAAATAGTCGGTGAGTATTTAGATTCATAATCATTGAAATCAATGTTTCAATTTAATTAATTTAATTCAATCTCATATAACAATTCTCTAATCAATTATCATAAACTGATCAATATAAATAGTCGGTGAGTATTTAGATTCATAATCATTGAAATCAATGTTTCAATTTAATTAATTTAATTCAATCTCATATAACAATTCTCTAATCAATTATCATAAACTGATCAATATAAATAGTCGGTGAGTATTTAGATTCATAATCATTGAAATCAATGTTTCAATTTAATTAATTTAATTCAATCTCATATAACAATTCTCTAATCAATTATCATAAACTGATCAATATAAATAGTCGGTGAGTATTTAGATTCATAATCATTGAAATCAATGTTTCAATTTAATTAATTTAATTCAATCTCATATAACAATTCTCTAATCAATTATCATAAACTGATCAATATAAATAGTCGGTGAGTATTTAGATTCATAATCATTGAAATCAATGTTTCAATTTAATTAATTTAATTCAATCTCATATAACAATTCTCTAATCAATTATCATAAACTGATCAATATAAATAGTCGGTGAGTATTTAGATTCATAATCATTGAAATCAATGTTTCAATTTAATTAATTTAATTCAATCTCATATAACAATTCTCTAATCAATTATCATAAACTGATCAATATAAATAGTCGGTGAGTATTTAGATTCATAATCATTGAAATCAATGTTTCAATTTAATTAATTTAATTCAATCTCATATAACAATTCTCTAATCAATTATCATAAACTGATCAATATAAATAGTCGGTGAGTATTTAGATTCATAATCATTGAAATCAATGTTTCAATTTAATTAATTTAATTCAATCTCATATAACAATTCTCTAATCAATTATCATAAACTGATCAATATAAATAGTCGGTGAGTATTTAGATTCATAATCATTGAAATCAATGTTTCAATTTAATTAATTTAATTCAATCTCATATAACAATTCTCTAATCAATTATCATAAACTGATCAATATAAATAGTCGGTGAGTATTTAGATTCATAATCATTGAAATCAATGTTTCAATTTAATTAATTTAATTCAATCTCATATAACAATTCTCTAATCAATTATCATAAACTGATCAATATAAATAGTCGGTGAGTATTTAGATTCATAATCATTGAAATCAATGTTTCAATTTAATTAATTTAATTCAATCTCATATAACAATTCTCTAATCAATTATCATAAACTGATCAATATAAATAGTCGGTGAGTATTTAGATTCATAATCATTGAAATCAATGTTTCAATTTAATTAATTTAATTCAATCTCATATAACAATTCTCTAATCAATTATCATAAACTGATCAATATAAATAGTCGGTGAGTATTTAGATTCATAATCATTGAAATCAATGTTTCAATTTAATTAATTTAATTCAATCTCATATAACAATTCTCTAATCAATTATCATAAACTGATCAATATAAATAGTCGGTGAGTATTTAGATTCATAATCATTGAAATCAATGTTTCAATTTAATTAATTTAATTCAATATCATATAACAATTCTCTAATCAATTATCATAAACTAATCAATATAAATTATATTACAGCGAGTGAGTATTTAGATTCATAATTATTCAAATTAATTAATTTAATCCAATATCAAATAATAATTCTTCAATTAATTATCAATAATATTTTTTAGTTTTGGAACATGCAATAAATGTCAACAAAAGAAAACTGGACCCAACTGGTGCCAACCATGTAATGCTAAACACTTTCAAAATGAATTTGATAAATGGACAAGTGAAGATAGAGAAATTGATGAATTTATTCAACAAATACAACTAAATGCAAATAAACATCAAGAAATTATTGAGTGGATTCCATTTGAGAAACTTGAGAATATCACATACCTTGCTAAAGGTGGTTTTGGTACAGCATATAAAGCAAATTGGCTTGATGGACCTATTCATTATCGGGATTATGAAGTAGAAAATTGGAACAGGTTTGAAAAACGATATGTTTGCTTAAAAAGTCTTGATAATTCCACAAATAAAATTGATTTTTTGCAAGAGGTAAATATTTTATATTATTAAAATTTTATCATAATAACATTATATTTTAAATATATATTAGATATAAATTAAATATATTTTATTTATGCTAATAAATATTTTAGATAAAAAATCAACTTAAATTTCGAGGTAAAAACTCCATAGCAATATATGGCATCACTAAAAATCCAACAAAAAATGAATATATGATGGTTATTAATTATGCAAAATATGGTAGTCTTCGAAACCTGTTGAATAATGAGTTTGAAAAATTAACTTGGAGAATAAAATATGATATTTTAATAGAAATTGTAATTGGACTTATAAATATCCATGAAATGGACTTGATGCATAAAGATTTCCATTCTGGTAATATAGTTAATCAAAGTTTATCTCAAAGTTATATTACAGATTTTGGACTGTGCAAACCAGTTACAGAAAATGATCCAGAAAATATTTATGGTGTAATTCCATACATGGCACCTGAGACATTAAGTAGAGGAGAATACACTCAAGCATCTGATATTTATTCTTTTGGAATGGTTATGTTAGAAGTTCTAACTAGTTATCCACCATATTATAATATTTCACATGATGTAAATCTTATAATGGATATTTGCAAAGGGCTTAAACCTGAAATTAAGTGTGAAATTCCTCAATTTCTCAAAGAAATAATGGAAAAATGTTGGAATTTTGAACCTCTCAATCGTCCAACTGCTGAAGAATTGAAATCACAACTTGATAATTATCTTTCTGATGATAATGAAATAAGAAAACAAGTAAACAACCAAGTTCAAGCAGCAAATAAATCAAATAAGAATTTTATTAAATATGATCCAAATAAAATGCATCCTAAAGCAATATATACAAGTAGAAATTTGTCTTTTCTGAAAGCAAAGAAAGTTGAAGTCAACACACATGGTAACTATTTATATTTTTCAGCCTTAAATAAATAATCATTTTAAAATATTTGTATTCATTATTATTTACAGATACAAAACAATTGGATTTTGAAATTCCTGATAATATAAGTGAGTATTATATTTCTTGAATTATTTGTTTAATATATTTATTTAAATAAATTAACAATATTTAAATTTTGCATAGTTGAAGAAAATGAAATTCAAGAAAATTAATCTTTGTTGGAAATTTATTTTTTTAGTTTTGATGTTATTGTACAACTTTGATATTCTTTCTAAAATTATTTATTCATTTATTTTATTATATTTTATTTCTTTTTTGTTCATTTGATCACTGGAATTATAGAGTATAGCTTTTATTTAAATTAAAACAGACCAGTATGTAATCATTTAAACCAAATCGCTATTGTTTTGATATTTCAAAAATCAAAATGGTTGTAATTATTTATTATTTGTGTTTATAAGTTTATAAATTGATNTTTCTGAAAGCAAAGAAAGTTGAAGTCAACACACATGGTAACTATTTATATTTTTCAGCCTTAAATAAATAATCATTTTAAAATATTTGTATTCATTATTATTTACAGATACAAAACAATTGGATTTTGAAATTCCTGATAATATAAGTGAGTATTATATTTCTTGAATTATTTGTTTAATATATTTATTTAAATAAATTAACAATATTTAAATTTTGCATAGTTGAAGAAAATGAAATTCAAGAAAATTAATCTTTGTTGGAAATTTATTTTTTTAGTTTTGATGTTATTGTACAACTTTGATATTCTTTCTAAAATTATTTATTCATTTATTTTATTATATTTTATTTCTTTTTTGTTCATTTGATCACTGGAATTATAGAGTATAGCTTTTATTTAAATTAAAACAGACCAGTATGTAATCATTTAAACCAAATCGCTATTGTTTTGATATTTCAAAAATCAAAATGGTTGTAATTATTTATTATTTGTGTTTATAAGTTTATAAATTGATATGAATTAATTTTTTTTTGACTTTTATAATTGATACATAAATGGACAATACATCAAAAATAATATTATTTTTATTGCAATCTATAAAAAAATAAAATATAATAGATGTGAATTTTGAATTTTTATGATAAAAAATAAAGTTGATTTTTATTTTTATATAATTTTATAAAAAATATATTATTTATAATAAAAAGTAAATTAATTTATTTTTATAACAATAATTTTATAGTAAATATATATATATATCCTATGAAAAGTACATGTTTTGTTATATTATTATTAGCTTATTGCTGTATGATAGTTGTATTGTTATATTTATAAAATTTAAAAATAGTTTTTTGTATTTTAGAATTGTCTTGTTACTATTAAAAATTATTTGTTAATCAATATATTGTCACGGTTGGCACAAAACAAAAAATAAAGTTATGGCAATCAGTTTTATTAATTTGAATTTTACTGGTTAAATGAAAAAAAACAAAAAAAATTTTTGGTGCAAATAGGCAGAAAGGTACACAAATAGGCAGAAAAGATTTGTGGATGAATAGGCAGGGTATGCAAATAAGCAGCTGATTTTTGGCTGACTTGTAGTCAATTTGTGGCCAATACCAAAATTTTGCCAATTTTTAATCATTCAACATGTGTTTTTGTCACACCTTTTACTAAATTTACATATTTTCATGTGTATTTTTTTCTAATTTTAATTACCCTTTTAAACATATTCTTATAGTATCAGGTTTAAACTACCTCTGGTCAAATGGAAAAAAATAGAACGGTTTTATCATGAATAGGATTCCGATTAATAGCTAAATTTGCTAAGATTTAGTAAGTATAGGCAGTTAATTTTTTCCAATTTATGAATAGAAATTTCCGATTTATGAATTTTCACAAATCTCTTACAAAATTATTATATTTATTATTTAATTATTAAAGAAATAAAAGAAATATTATAAAAATGTTTGAAAATGTTTGTAAATCTCCAAAAAGAAATGAAAAGGATTATCTGAATTTTATGAAATTATTAATTTTGCCAATTAACCTCTCTGCTCTTTTCCTTCTAAAACTACTTGCTATTTTATACCTTTTCGAAATGTTTTCCTCCATCCTTTGTTGTCACGTCTAAACAACACTTTTCTTATTTTTTAGAGAATTTCTGTGACATTTGTAATCTTCCGTAATCCTTGCACAACATTTTCTGTGGCATTTGTATCACCTTAATGTAAATAATAAAATAATAAAAATAATAAAATAATAAAGAAATCAAAATCAGATCGAAAAATTTCAAGTGAAAAACCAGATCAAGTTATAGTGAGTAAATAATAATTATAAACTTATTTCTGAATTTTTATTGTTTTTTTTTAAATCATCAAAAAGCGAAAAAATAAATAAATAATTATTTCTTTTATACAGTATTCATCATAATTGTGTATTTTCTTTAAAGTTAATGCTAATGCAATAAATTTTTTATTAAAGTTACAAGTTCACGTGATGATTCATTTTCACCATGAGTAAAATTATAGTCCCTGGACCGGACAATAATAAAATCACTATTTGGCTGGTTATTATTCTTCGATATAATTATATTAATAATGATAATTAAAGATAATAATGTAAATCTAAAAATAATATATTTTTAGATATTTAAATATTTATAATAACTGATTCTAATATTTTTAATCATATGGTGATGAAATTCGTTGTATATAATCATTACATCGGAACTGAATTTTGGTGGTGATTATAATTTATAATTATATCATATGAAAAATTTTTTTGGTGACTATAGACAGTGTGATTATATACAGGTCTGATCTGACTGTATATATAAAATTGAGATTTTTTACTTAATAAAAATCAAAAAAAAAAAAATTAATAGCCATATTGTAAATTCTCATTCTTATGCGTCCAAGAAGAAACGAAAGATGGACAAATGAGGTGAGGAAACTGAATTATTTTACAAGGCTTTATATAATATAATCAATATAATTGTTGAACCACAACTTATATGGATTTATAAAATCACAATCATTGGGGAACGATTTTGAAATAATACTCAAAAGTTGTTTAATAATAATACAAAAACGCGAGAAAGAAAAGAGCACATTAGTATGTTCAAATATTTTTAATGAAAATTTTATCCAATGATTCTTTTAATATCAATGGATTAATATCAAATTTAAATCTATAAATCAATGAACATGCAAATTCATTTAAATAAACAATTACTAGGGATGGAAAAACTTTTTTGACGATGAGTATGCATTACATAGATATGGGTTGTGAAAACAAAATGCTATTTAAAAGGTCAAACGTGCAAGAGAGGTTGCAAAAAAAGATTCAAGCATGTATTACTATACAAAGGAAGGTTGTAGAATAGAATTGGATCTAGATCTATTTTAAATTTACTGTTGATTATGTAATTGTCGAAGGTTTAATTATAAAAAGTGTTTGCTATTCCCAGTTCAACATGCAATAATAAAGCTATCATTTTGGACTTGTATTCCTTATGAAATATATATATTTTATTTGTATTAATATTTAATAATGTATACATATTTTTTTTTGTTGTATTAATAAAATTACACTTTTTGAACTTCTAAAGCTTTCTTCCGAATTTGATATAAATCGATGACAAAGTTAGGGATGGTGATTGCATCAGGGCTCTTGCGGTGTAATTAACAACATTCAAGATTTTTATGTTTGTAACAGGATTTGTAATTACTGGGGGGTTCCAATAAACACTTGCAACTGGAGTAGTCAGCAATCCTGAGATATGGAATGTCAGGTCGTGGAATATGAACAGAACTTGGATAAACCACGACGTCTGGCGCCATTTTTACTTCATGATTGATTGGATTATTACGCCAACGCCATTGTTTGGAATAGCAAATTATTTAGTCAAAATCACAGTAATAGTTTCATGTTCCGTGTTAGTCATTTCAATAATATATACGTTTTTGTTTTCCCAATAAAATTTGTATCCGGTCGATTCGTTACGATCAAGGTTTTATACTCTTTCACTGAAACATTTTCCCCGATTTGAAATGGCAGAAGACCATACGAGTCAATATTGAGCATATCTTAAAGAAACATTCGTGGGTTATACTTAACTTTTTTTCTACTCAAAGAAAATCTGAGCAATACGGGATAGTTATGGATTATGTTGTCAACTTTATTTCGAAAAGTCTTTACTTTCTTTAATGCTAATTTCCAACCAGAGCTCGGAGTTGACATTTTGGTAAGGAAAAATAAGGAAAAAATTTTAAAAAATAAAATTTATGACGAAATTTGCTTTGAGCTGATTTGGTGTCATTTACCAGAATACTACATTTGGCAAGCTTTTCTGGAATAATAACTACACGGATCCTCGTAATACCATAACTCAATTATACCCAATTTTCTTCGCATAATTTGGTAACTTAATTGTACTGTTATATCTTATTACAAACGATTGCACTGTTGTACACACGCGAGAATAATTACTTTTAGAATTATTTACAAGATACTTGATATTGACTTCAAATCTCTTTTAGACCAGATCTTATTTCCGACGACAAAAGTTACACCAATACACGTTAAAATGCATAGATCACAAGTATCGTAGTGGCATAATAACAAAAACAAACAAACCCTTTTTCAGTTCATGACATGACAGTATATATTTAAGTTGATCATTTTTTTTTTCATCACATCATTACATCAAAACACGACTAATTCAATTCTTATAAATTCAAATTATTTTCAAGAAAAATTAATTAACATGGCAACAAATATGAGTATGAATTTGACGACGACGGCGAATACCAATAATTGTCCATTTTCTTGTAAATGGGGAAATTGTTCAGAAAATTTTGAATCCTCGGTTTTTCTTTGGCAACATATTGAACAAATACACGTTGAAACTTGTCAGCCTCGACTTGTACATTTTATTGACGACGATGGTAATAATGATAATTATAATTATAATTGCTATTAAGATAGTAATAATAATTATAATAATAATAATAATAAAATAGAATATTTTGATTTTTCTATTTTTATTTTTATTTTATTTTATTTTATTTTATTTTTTTTATAGACCTTTAGATCTTTAGATCTCTTTAGATCGTAAAAATGAATTAACATCAATTTTTTTGAATATTTATATTAGAACCAATGATAGATGTAATGGAAATCAATAATAACAATATACCATCAGCAGAACCAACACCAACTTCACAATATTCATCATCATCATCATCATCAATGACTGCTGCAGCGCCAGCGGTATCTTCTACTTCAACAGCTAATACTACTACTTTACGTAAATCAAAAGCTACTACTACCACTTCTTCTTCTTCTTCTACTGCTACCAATATGAATCCTAATACTAATTCGAGTGTGAATACCACTGCTATTAATACTAATATGAATGTTAATATTAATTCTAATCTGAATGTCATTAATCCCGGAACGTCGTCGTCTCTGAATAATAATAATAATAATATGGTTTCAACAAGTGGATCAGGATCAGGATTGGGATATTCCGTTAATACTCCTTCTGTTAATACTGTTAATACTGTTAATACGGTTATAGCTCCAAATCGATCAAATATATCAAATACATCAAATCTATTAAATAGATCAAATAATTATATACCGACGCATACCAATAATTATAATACTGTTATTAGTAGTCAACAGCATCAACAACAAGCACAACAACAATTACAATATTACCAATTACAACAACAGCAACAACAACAACAACAACAAAAATTGCGACAACAACAACAAAACATACAACAACAAAAAATACAACAAAAAATAAATCAACAACAAAGAATCCAACAAAAAATACAACCACATCTACAACAACAACAACAACAACATCAACATCAACAACATCAACAACATCAACAAGTATCACTTGTAGGTGGAGGTGGTGGTGGTGGTGGACAAACTAGTAATACTGGTGTAAACACTGTAAATAATAGTAATAATAATATTATTAGTAATACATTTGCCGGAAGGTCACAATTAGTTAGAACTCAACCTGCTCAACCTCTTCCACCTCCACCTCCACTTCTTCCCACGAAATCAATAAAAGCGAATCAAAATATAAATGCAATAAATAATGCTGCCATAGCTGCTGCCGCGGCTGCCGTTGTTGCTGCCAATGCTGCTGCCTCTGGTTCTAATGTCGCTACTGCTTCCCAGCAACAACAACAACAACAACAGATGCAACAACAACAGATGCAACAACAAGTGCAACGACAACAACAATTGATGCAACATCAACATCATATACAACAACAAAAGATCCAACAGCAACTGTCACAGAAACAAAAATTACAACAATTAGAACAATTGGAAAAATTAACTCAACAACGATTAGCTAAACATCAAAAATTAGTTCAACAACAACAACAACAAAAATTAGCTCAACAACAACAGCAGCAACAACAACAACAGCAACAACAACAACAGCAACAACAACAACAACAACAACAACAAATGGCTACAACCCAATTCTTTATGGAATCAGCAGCAGCTCAAGGAATAATTCAAAATAATCAAATTTATGGGTTACAACAAATAAATTCAGTTGGTTCATTAACGCCTTTAAGTTCGAATTTATCAACGAACACTTTAACTTCGAATAATAATAATAATAATAATAATAATAAATTACAAACTACGCAATCAACTGTTTCTCAAGTAGCTGCTGGACAATCTGTAGCAGCAACGGCTACGAATGCGAATACTTTAATCGTTAATGCTGCTGTTAATTCTGCAACAGCAGCAGCAATACATCATGCAACAACAAATACGACAAATACATTACAACAATCAAATAATACAACTATTAATAGTAATAATAATTTACCATCTCAAGGTCAAGCAGCAGCACAACAACAACAACAACAGCAACAAGTATTAAATGTTAGACGATCTTCGACCGGACAATCTTTACAAAAACAACCGCAACAACAAGCTATTCAACCGCGACAACAAGTTGTTCAATCACAACAACATGCTATTCAACCACGACAACAACAACAAATTGGTCAATCACAACAACAACAACAACAACAACAGCAAATTGTTCAATCACAACAACAAGTATTAAATAATAGACGACCTTCAACTGGACAAACTTTACAAAAACAATCAAAACAACAAGTTATTCAACCACAACAACTACAACAACAACAGCAAGTCGTTCCGTCACAACAAGTATTAAATACTAGGCGACCTTCCACTGGGCAATCTTTACAAAAACAACAAGCTATTCAGCCACAACCACAACTACAACAACAACAACAAGTTGTTCAGTCACAACAGCAACAGCAGCAAGTATTTAATACCAGACGATCTTCAACTGGTCAACCAGTATTATCAAATACTAGAAGACTTTCAAGCGGACCATCTTTACAAAAACAACCACAACAACAAGCTATTCAACCGAAACAACCACAACCACAACAACAACAACAAATTGTTCAATCACAGCAACCGCAAGTTGTTTCACATCAATCAAAACAACCGCAAGTTGCTCAAAAGCAAGTTTCTCAACAACAAGTTACTCAACAGCTAGTCGCTCAAAAACAAACTACTCAACAAGCTGCTCAACAACAACAACAACAATCCAATATGATTAATAATAATAAGAATTTAGGCTCAAAAGATGGTAATAAATAAAGAGTATTATAATTTTTTTTTTTAATAATAATAATAACAATAATAATAATAATAACAATAATAACAATAATAATAACAATAATAATAATAATAATATCTGTGATCTTAGTAAAAATTATTAAATATGTATATATGCATTTAAAAATTTATTAGGAAATTTATTAGGAAGTTTGATAGGAAACATTTATTTTGGAAATTTCAATCAAAAGAAACAATGACACTCACAAATATAACTATATATATATATATATGTATGTATGTATATATATACACAATACTAGACACACCTTAGATACAACACAACATAACACCACCATTACAACTATTGCAAGTTTTTTCGCTATTAATGATTTGTTTGTTTTTTTCAACCCTTCGTTTTCTTTTGTATCATTTATTTGGTTATTTGAAATCCGAAACCGAATATATGTATAAAGGAATACAAGAAACTTAATAGTGATGATATAAAAATAATAAAGGAATTTCGTTATAACAAATAGAGATAGAGTAGATAATAAAAAGATAATGGTGAAAAAAATGTACAAAAAAAATATTAATAAAAAAACAAAAGTAATTACATTGCATTGTATGATAAATGATTTCTGTTAAAAAATTTATTTTTTTATTTTTTTTATTTTATTTTTGATGATTATTAAATTAAAAGAATTTTAATTAATTAATTATATTAAATTATAAATATTATAAATTGATCACGATATAAAATAAATAAATGACTAATAAATAATAATATATAACAAAAATAAAATATATTTGCTATGCTATTAAAAAGTAATTTGACGATTTCAAACATAACATGACATGACATAATGTGACATGATGCGACATGAATCCACAAATATCTACACAAACATCAACAAAGTATCGAACACACACTGTACATCTTTGTATATATATATGTGAGTATACAAATATATATATAGAAAATATATATTTCCTCATTTTTTTTTCGAATATTTCTAATCGTCGTCGTCGTCATCATTCCGATCACCCTGATCGCTTTGATCACTTTGATCACTTTGATAAGGAGTGGGTTGATATATAATTATTTCATCGGATGACAAAGGACCTACCATTTCATCAGGCCAGAGATATTCATTATCATTATTATTGTTGTTGTTGTTATCATCATTATTATTGTTGTTATAATTATAAAACTCACCATTATTAATTCTATTACCATTACGATTAATTCTATTGTTATTATTATTATTATTATTGTTGTTGTTATTAATTCTCGATGCATTTGACGTTGACGTGGATGTTGAATTTTCGGTGATTAATGAATTTGAAGGACTCATGAATTCCATTTTTTGTTCAAATTCCATATTCGAAATGCTCGCCCAATCAATTGAAGAATAAAGATCATCATCATCAATTGGAGTGGAAGGTAAATCCCATTCTGATCCATCCCCACCATTTATTCCCATTCCATTTACCCATCCAAATATTCCACCTCCAAATATTCCATTCTTACTACTACTTCCATTATTTTTACTGTTATTATTATTGTTATTATTATTATTGTTGTTGTTATTATCACTTCCATTTCCTGCAGCATAATCATCATCATCATTTTCATTTCCACCACGCGACGTTTCACTTCCCTCTAGAAATCTATCACTACTACTACTACTACTACCCCTACTATTACTACTACCACTACTATTATAATAAATGAGATTTTCATCATTATAATATTCGTCAATACTATTTAAGTGAGGTCGGGTCACCGAAAAACTATAAA
>PQFF01000148.1:255041-259699 GCA_003547095.1 Diversispora epigaea
TACCTATAATGATCATGTACTCGACATGATAATTTTAAAGCTTGAAAATATGATAACAAAGCTCCACTCTTTCTTAATAATTTATTATTTTCTTTTATCCATTCTAATTGTTGTTCGGAATTTGTTAATTCTCCAAATGTTCCTAATTAAATTATTATTATTATTATTATTATTATTATTATTATTATTATTATTATTATTATTTAATTATTATTATTATTATTATTATTATTTAATTATTATTATTATTATGAATTATTCAATTAGCTAACCTTGAGCAATATACAAAAGTTTCCTCGCAGAAGAAAATCTTTTGGCAGGATCTTTTAATTCTAATGTTTCTAACAAATACTCGATACATGTTCTACGTTCGGAAATTGTACTATTTATCCATGCTGAAAGAATTATTTTTTAATTAAAAATTGAAATTCAATTAATTCGATTCAATTAATTCTCTTAATTCAATTCAGTTAATTATTTTTTTAATTAAATTAAATTAATTATTTTTTTAATCAAATAAATAAATAAATAAATAAATAAATAATAATAATAACAATACGTTATATTAAAATACATACACGCATCAAACCATTCTTCAAAGGTTTTTTTATTTTCCAAACATTGAGAAATTTCGACATAACTATAAAATTCCTCAATCTCTTTATAAACGTTATCACTATCAGCATAGGTAAATGTAAATTCTTTTTGCTATTTGTTGAAATAATTAAATTTAATTTATTTAATTAATTTAATTAATGTAATGTCGTCGTAAGTAATGTAATGGTAATAATTAATGTGTAAGTAAATAATTAATTAATTAGTTTAATTGTTGTAGTTAATGCAATGATATTTAATAAGTAATAATTAAATATTTTAATAAATGTACCTTTTGCTTATTGGGAAATTGCTTAACAAGTTTTTTCAATTGACCTAAAGTTAACGAATCATTAGTTGTTATTTCTTCAGGTACTTGATTCATTTGTAATTGTTGCTGTTGTAATTGTTGTAAATGTAGTCACGTTGTTGTTGTTGGAAGTTGTATTGGTTGCTTGGTTTGTGATTGTAGTTGTTGAAGAATCCCTAATTTCAATACAATATCAAGTTCTCAAAAATTTTTCTTCCAAAAAAAAATATTTTATATAAAGAATAAATATATATATATGTATAGTATATATATATAATATGGTATAAAATTAATAATAATAAATTTGGGTATACATGATGATTGATAATTGTTAAAAGTATTTAGAATTATTTTAGAAACAAAGTATTTGACATTTGACAACACAGGAAAGATTTTTTTTGATGTGACAAATCTGTATATGATGTCTTGTCTTTAAAGAGTTTAAGAGAGTTTTCCAAAGTATGGGGTTAATAAAAAAAATAAATAATCGAACGCTACACGAATACGAAAAAAAAAAGTTTAAAAATTAAAATTAAAGAAATTACTCACTTACGTAATAAGGCGTCTTCTTGAAATTACCAGTTACTAACTACTATACTACTACTTTTTTATATTTTAGTCCAAATTTATATATAAATAAATTGTAATTATGCCCAGAAAGAATTTTTGAGTTTTTCCCCCAACTGCTGCATTAACACATGATGCATGAACACAAGATGCATATGATATATTTTTTGGAAATTATATATATATTGACATTTTCTTTTTTTTTCCCGCAAAATTCTTTAACATCACCCTGCTATTATCAATTTTGTGTCTAAAGAAATAATAATTTATTAATTTAGCGTTGCGTTTTTTTTTTCTTTCCTTAGCTGTCACTAACTGAATATTGCCTTGATTTATGGAAGATTTTTTCCATAATCAAGTCGTCAAAATTATCTATCTGGCTTGGACGATTGTCTAAAATTACGCCTAGTCGTATTGTATAATATTTTAAATAAAAGCAAAAAAAAAGAATATTTCAAACAATCAAAACAATCACTTCTTTTATTTTTAAAATAATAATAAATATGAATAGAATGGAATAAAAAATGCTAAAGTTATACAAAATAAAAATTAATATTATAATAATTTCAAATTCTTTAATTGAAAAAGTATATATCATTTGTTTTTCTTCATCTTCCCGATTTTAGATTGCCACATAAATTTAATGTAGTGATAGGATTTTTGTAAAAGCAAAGCTGGATATAAAAAGTGTAACAAAAAAATACATTCTGAACTAGAATATTATGTAAAACTAGGAAACGGGAACCGTTGTAAGTCCGGAGCAAATTTAATTCGTGATCCGTGATAGAAGTAAACAAATTAATTAGTAAAATTTGGGGGAAACCATTATTAATGAACCCTAGTTAAATAAATTTTTTGAATAATTACACAAAGTTATAAGCATTGAAACATCAAACTGTAATTACAAATCCGTACTTTGTAAAATTTATAAAAATAAAAAATGTTCCCTCTCGATAGTTCATAACTTTACGATATAATTAAATTTATTATTTCTACTATTGTTGCCCTCCCATTTCAGCACCTGTAAGGCAAACGCAGATTTCACTTTTTGACTTTATCAGTTTACTTCTATCACGGATCACGAATTAATCAATATATTTGTTTAATTTTAAATTTAGTAATTGTTGTAACTTAAAAAATAATTCTTATTTTTATTTTTATTTTTTTTAATCAGTATCTCGTGACATGAGACACCCAATCAGATCCTCGAAAGTGAACAAACAGACATCACGTGCTGGTTAATAGTACTATATAAAGATAGAAATACATGGTCATTTTAATTTTATTTATCTATTGATTTTTTAAATGAAAATAGATGATCCCAACTTGATAGCTGTTTATAACCTTTGCTGCTTTCTTATTCTTTACTGCAAGTTGAAGATGGCGAATAGGCTCAAACCATCTGGCCTTGGAAATGCGACCCCTCCGTGAATCCTCATTATCTTTATTATATTTTTTTATAATTTCTCTCGGATTCGATAACTGATATCCATAAACAAAATCATCATCATCTACCGCTGAATCCTGTCCACATCTCGATGCAACTACCACTTCCCTCCATAAATTCTCATCTGGAATTAAATCCCGATACTCCATGCTCATTACTTTTTTCATATCAACCCAATATACAACAATTCCATAAAATCCCACACGACCCTTAATGAAATCAATTGTATTGCCAAGTGATGGGTTTAGATAAAAGCTTTGAAGGGAGAGATCTTCCAAACTCTTTCCACAACCACCATCCAAAAAAATGTTCATAAATTATTTTATATAATTTTATTAACAAAATTTTATCACTTTCTTTATTCCACCTGTATTTACAGTAATCTTTCCTCATAATCTCATCAACTTCGCTTTACTTAACATGTTATGGAGTTAGTTATATTAAGAACCTTAACTTCAAACGAGAAACTGAACCAGGTGGTTCGATGTTTTGAAACGGGTGACCTTTCTTTGCTAATGTGGATATAACATGGTCTCATTTTATTTACTCTTGTGGTATCTCTACTTCGATTATTATGAACAGGCCAGATATGCATTATTGGGCGGAGGCTTGGTAGACATCTGTTGAGTCGTTAGTTAATTTTATGCTAAAAGCCTTATCGAAAAATATGGTTTCTCTTGCCTGGAGGTGGCCATAAAATCTTCCGGGGGGGTCCAGTCAGTTGTCCGCTGGGCTGAGGTNGAGATCTTCCAAACTCTTTCCACAACCACCATCCAAAAAAATGTTCATAAATTATTTTATATAATTTTATTAACAAAATTTTATCACTTTCTTTATTCCACCTGTATTTACAGTAATCTTTCCTCATAATCTCATCAACTTCGCTTTACTTAACATGTTATGGAGTTAGTTATATTAAGAACCTTAACTTCAAACGAGAAACTGAACCAGGTGGTTCGATGTTTTGAAACGGGTGACCTTTCTTTGCTAATGTGGATATAACATGGTCTCATTTTATTTACTCTTGTGGTATCTCTACTTCGGTTATTATGAACAGGCCAGATATGCATTATTGGGCGGAGGCTTGGTAGACATCTGTTGAGTCATTAGTTAATTTTATGCTAAAAGCCTTATCGAAAAATATGGTTTCTCTTGCCTGGAGGTGGCCATAAAATCTTCCGGGGGGGTCCAGTCAGTTGTCCGCTGGGCTGAGGTATAATTTAAGGGGTATGTTGTAACACCTGCATGAGTGTTATTCTGAAGAAGGAAAAACATATGCAGGGACCGGTTTAATTTAGACATAACGGGAGTTGTGCGATGGGCTGAATATTTTGTGTAACTAAGGAGGGGGTAACACTTACATCGAGTTTGTACTATATAAGGTATGGACATGTGAGGACCTTCAAAGTTATGTATCTATGGGCATAAAAAACTTGAATCTTGTGGTAGCTCTTACGGTGTATATTGTGGGATTAATAACCTGGTCGGTTAACAGGTTTAGATATTTTGTGTCACGAGAAACGTTGGTCATGATTTTATTCCAGTTTAATGTTTCGTTGTGTTGGGAATTAGGAAGGAACCAAGGTGTAGGCGTTGAAAAGCGGTTTGGTCTTGGGAGGGTTAGTTGTTGAGGGGCTTGAGTTGGTTGAAGTGTTAGAGGGTTAGTTGCTGGTTGGGTAGTTGTTAGTAGTTTTATTTTATATAGTATTTTTACATAGCTTTTGCCTTGTATCGATATCC
>PQFF01000148.1:259712-271338 GCA_003547095.1 Diversispora epigaea
AAAAAAAAAAAAAAGATAAAAGCTTTGAAGGGTCCCAAAATCAAGATAGTTTCTACATTCATTAAGCCTGATTCCATTCTTACTTATAGATTGAATACTTTTATAGTCTGCTGCATAGAAGAAAGCCTTATAATTAGCATCCATTGGATTAGGGACTTTTGTATTGCACTCTATTAAAGTATTCTCTCCGATAGTGAGAATTTCTTCATAAGATGAGGCAAACATTCGAGGACCACCTTTTTTTTCATAACTGTGCCATTGATTGCGGGGAAATTGTAAATCATTAAAAACCTTTTCAAAACTCATCTGGGTGGTTGCATCCCAGAGATTGTAAATCCAATCAAGTAGCCAATGTTTTAAAATCCGTTGAGACCAAACAGCATCATGTACACTGTCACGTAATCTGCTCGCAACTTCCTCTACAAGACCCCACTTCACAAGTAATTTCTTATCTTCACCCAACTCCACACCTTCATTCCCCTCAATGCCAACGAAAATTGTTGGATCCGTTTGCTCACGTTCATCAAGGAAATCCCACATGATTTCTTCATTAGTCATAAATTCAAGACGAGAATTCCCCGCCAGAAAGGAGCTAACAAGACTCGGTTGAAAACCACGGTTAGAAAAGTATTCGGTAATCTCAGTAAGGAGAGTGTCATCAATATCACTTGTTGAGTTATCAGGTAATGTTGCCTTGGGTGTGGTTGGTGGTGGAGTATTACCAGAAGACATGCTTGAATCTTTTAAAGTACTCTTAGGTTTCGGAAGACTTGAATACTTGAGAAGTCTATTTGTATAAATTGCTTCTGGATGCGTTTTATAATTCTGGAACTGGAATTATTGATGATTTTGAATTATTAGATTCAAAAAAATTTCCCCTTTGGATAATTTTAATATAAATTGTAATTCCATAATAATTCATAATCAGGATTATTTCTATAATAATTCTCGATGAGTAATCACAGCATCATAATTAATTCTTGTAATCAAAAATAGAATTTTTGTCGTAATCCATTACATATTTGTCTAGCTAAATCTCTATCATGTGGAATATCATGGTTCAAAAACCAATAATTATCTCAGGATATAACCTGTCTGCTCACGCAGATCGACAATTATTATTCTGTTTCCTGAAAATTTCATGCTGTATTATAGCGTGTAAGGTAAAAACTTTTTTTTATCTGAATTAAATTATACAAAAAAATCGCATTGGAAATTTTATTGCTTATTTAACCTAAATTTATATATTGGATAACAGTATTTTGAAATAAATTTTGAAATAAATCGTGTATAGTCAATTTTATTCTTTTATACTTTTACAATGTAATTTTTATGGTTACATTTATGAATAAAGAGGAGACACTGTTGGTCGTTAAAAAAGAAAAAAAAAAGGTTAATTTAACTAGTTAAAATATTAATTATTAAAAAAGTTTAAAATAATCGAAGTAACAGAGCAATTTAACGATTATATGCAATGCACGATCACATAAAATGTAAACCACCAATTTTAAGTTTGTGTAATGTCTTCCTAGACATAATATATTAGATATGAGTATGCGAACGAAAATGTAACTCATTTTTTACTGAATTTATTTTATGTTAAATTAAAAATACAACTAATACAAATATCAAGAGGTAAATATGTGGAAGACGAGAAATGTTTGTTTAAATAGAGTATGTTAATATTTAATTTATTTATTAATTAGCTAGACAAATATGCAATGGTACGACCAAAAATTCCACTTAATTAATTACAAATTTAATTGAGATGTTGGGAGGCTCAAGTTACTCATCGGCCTACTTTTTTAGAATTGAATTATGAATAGTATAATAATAATAATGAAATCATAATTCAAATTAAAAAAGCAAATGAATTTTTTCAAAAATACAGAAAAAAGAAGATTTTTGAATCTGATTAGGAAAAATAAGTCAAAATTATTAACGAATTCAACAACTCCAACTCCAATGAATTATGAAACACATCCAGATGAAATTTATAACAGTAGACTTCTCAATTGTTCAAGTCTTTCAAAACCTACGAATGATGAAAATTTTGACAAATGAACTTTAATTTTCAAAATTTACTTCTGCATTAAGTGCTGGCAATTATATTTATATTTATATTTTTTTTTTTATAATTAAAAATATTAATAACTTCTACCTTTATTTAGTTGCATCTAGACCGTTGGCACCTGTTTTTTAAAACATTAGCTTACATTTTTATGTATTCAGTTAACTTGATTATAATAAAATATTGTATAATAAATATCACGGATAAATCGTTATTTTTTTTATGTTTTTCGTTAATTTTTATTGTTATTATTTATTCTTATCCTTATATTTCATTGTATGACTATTACCAAATTTCATGACCATCTATCGAATCATTTTACTTGAAGTTGATTATTTAAAGTCAGTTCAGTATTTTCTATACTATAAAGCCTTAAAAATATTTTTATTTTTATTTTGTNAATCTGATTAGGAAAAATAAGTCAAAATTATTAACGAATTCAACAACTCCAACTCCAATGAATTATGAAACACATCCAGATGAAATTTATAACAGTAGACTTCTCAATTGTTCAAGTCTTTCAAAACCTACGAATGATGAAAATTTTGACAAATGAACTTTAATTTTCAAAATTTACTTCTGCATTAAGTGCTGGCAATTATATTTATATTTATATTTTTTTTTTTATAATTAAAAATATTAATAACTTCTACCTTTATTTAGTTGCATCTAGACCGTTGGCACCTGTTTTTTAAAACATTAGCTTACATTTTTATGTATTCAGTTAACTTGATTATAATAAAATATTGTATAATAAATATCACGGATAAATCGTTATTTTTTTTATGTTTTTCGTTAATTTTTATTGTTATTATTTATTCTTATCCTTATATTTCATTGTATGACTATTACCAAATTTCATGACCATCTATCGAATCATTTTACTTGAAGTTGATTATTTAAAGTCAGTTCAGTATTTTCTATACTATAAAGCCTTAAAAATATTTTTATTTTTATTTTGTCAGATAAAATTAAGTACCCTATAGGTAACGCTACAAATTTGGACAACAAAGGAGCCACGTGGTTCAAATTTTGAATTTAAACCAGATTCTAATTTCTAATTTTACTCTATAATTGCTTTTACACAATTACACAGATAATGAATTACCGAGAAAAAGGCAATAAAGCATTTTTTAACGGAGAATTTGAGACCGCACGACAAGAATATACTAAAGGAATTGAAGTTGTACCTGAAGACCCACGATTATGGTCAAACCGTGCACAAACCTTTATTAAACTCGGATATCCTGAACTTGCGATAGCTGACGCCATTAATGCTCTCTCTCTCATTGAACCAAAGATCATTAGTGGCAAATATGATGATTCTGATCTAGTATTACTTTGTAAAAGTGGATGGAGAAAAGCGGAGGCATTAGCCAAGAGTGATGAATATCGGTTAGCAGCAAGAGAGTTGGAGAAACTATCTCGAATTGTTAATAGGAGACCAGTGGCAGGTGTTGATTGGAATGCGTGGGAACGTGACAGGGATCGATACTCCAAAAAACATTGCCAAGATATGATGCTTTTAAAGAGTGTGGGTACAGATCGGTACATGGTAATCGAACAAATTGGAAAAATATGCAAGTTTCCAAGTCGTGAATCTTACCCATGGGACATCCGTAGTCAAGAGCGTTGCACCTTAGAGAATCTCGCTTCTGTTCAGAAACTTTTGGGAAAGATCTCTAGAAATAGCATCAAAGTGTCACTAGTTAGCTTTCCTGATGCTTCGCAAGAACACGAATTTGGCATAGTGGCAACAAAGGATATAAAAAAAGGAACCATCTTGCTTGATGAAAAACCATTTATTTCAGTTCACGCTCCTGGTCAACAGCAATGTGATTTTTGTAACAAACCAATCAGTTCGAAAAAGTTCTCTTGCCCGAAATCAAATTGTTCTGAAATCTTTTGTAATCGTGATTGTTTTGACAAAGCTTGGGAGTTCTATCATCGTGCTATCTGTGGAAAAAATCTTGATTCACTGTATGAAATAGTGAATAAAGATTCTAAATTCTCCGGCTCTTCTCTTCTATTTGTTCTCAAAATATTTGCTATTGCCAAACAACGAGATATTTGTCCCTTGGACATTGAAGAGATCAAGCATCTTTTTCCCTTCCAACATTCGACTGCATGGTTCCAGCATGGCCCTATTGCTATTAGCTTCTATTTTGAATTAATGAAATTATTGGAAATTCCCATTTTTGATTCACGATATGAACCGTGGATCTATCTAACAATTTATAGGAAGACCAAACCCAATTGTAATTTGTTAGACCCTATGACAGGACCGGGACAATTGTACCCTATAATCTCTCTTTTCAATCATCATTGTGATCCAAATGCCTGTCTTTCGGAAGAGGTATCGAGATTTTCGTTCGGTACGATTCTATCAGTACAAGTCGCAGCAATCCGTAATATAAAAAAAGGAGATCAAATATTTAATAATTACAAGATAGGGAATGACCTTAGTGTCTCGTCAGTTGTTGGTAACACTAAGCCAACCCGTCAACTTCTCGAGACGACTTATGGGTTCCGTTGCAGGTGTTCTGTGTGTGACTCTATCTAATTGAAAATTGATACACAATAAATTTAATAAAATAAAAAAATAAAAATGTCATTCTTTTTTTCCGCATTCGTGTAACGTTCAATACTCATGCTTTTATACATGTGATTTAACTTTTTTGTCATTTCAAAATATTGTCAAAAAGTATTATATATTATTTTTTGGAAGAAAAAAAAGACTAATATTGAAATTAGAGATTCTTCAACGACAACCAATACTACTTCCAACTACGCAACTACATTTACAACGATTACGACAGCACCAATTACAAATTCCTGAAGAAACAAGAACTAATAATTCGTTAACTTTGAAAAACTCGTAAAGAATAAGCAAAAGGTACATTTAATATATTTAATTACTACAATTAATTAATTACATATTAATTACTTATGACATTAATTACCATTAGCAAAAAGAATTCATGCTGATAGTGATAACGTTTATAAATAAATTGATGAATTTTATAGTTAGTCGAAATTTTCAATGTTTGGAAAATAATGAAGAATGGTTTCGATGAGTGTATGTATTTTTAATATAATGTATATAATGTTATATAATGTATTATTATTATAATTAATCAAATAAAATAAAATTAAATAAAAAAAAAATAAAAATAATTATTAAAATAATAATAAAAATAATAAAAGTAATAACAAAAATAATGATTAAAATAAATAAATAATTAATAATAATAATATTATTATTGTTGTTTTAATTAGGAACATTTGGAGAATTAACAATTAGAATGGAAAATTGAAAATAATAAATTATCAAGAGCATGTCGAGCACATGATCTTTATAGGTATATATTATATTATATTATCATTATTATTTCGTCATTAGCGTATATTACATATTAATTACACTTAATCTATACTCAATGATATTATTTATTATTATTATTTATTATTATTTATTATTTATTATTTATATTCTTTAACAATTTAGTCATCCGGATAGTACAACAGAACGACGATATTTCTGGAAAGATGTTAATGTGGAATTGGATTCTATTTAAAATTTTTATAAAGTTCATTGAGGTGATTAATTTTTTTGGTATGTTATCGATTTTATCATTAATTAATTATTTATTTCATCTGTTATTTAATTATTTGTTAATTTATTTATTTTAATAATGACAATATCTGGATAACAACAATAATGAATTAATGATAACTAATTAATAATGTTAATAATAATATAGCTGATTTAAATCCATCAATAAAGTATTTCTCTTTGATCTAATCACTTCACTAAGAAGAAAAAATTGCGAAAGGTTATCCCGTCAAAAAGGCGAATAGGGAATTAATGCTTAACTCGTTATAATATTTGAATATAATGATCTTAATATATCAAAGTTACTTCTATTATTATTTTTAACCAGTCTTGGAGAATTGTGATATAAAGAATTTAAAAAATGTGGTGAAATTAATGGATTACCTCCGATTCAATAAAGGTAGTTACGGGGATTTTTTTTATATTATTATATTTATTCTATTATAATGGTATATTTAATTCTAAATAATAAATTAATAATAGTGTGGCCGTTCGGAAACATTCGAACCACTCAACGTCAACCGTTTATATTTCCATTTTCGTATTTAACTTCAAATTCAGTTCAAGAAGCCGGTGATTTATATCTTAAATTTGTTTGGGAACTTGGCAATGTTGGAAAGAAATTGAAGAAATGAAAAAACGTCAAATTGGTGGTTCGCAATGCCAGCAAAGTCGACAATGTCGCGTAAACGAACGACAACAACAAAGTAATTTTAGTGCTGTTCTACCACAGCAATGAACACACGTAATTATCGTTAAAATGTAATGAAATTAATGAAATCATATAAATTCATCATCATCAATAATGAAAATCATTATAACAATAATAAAAGAATTGTAAATCTAATTTCGAAGATGGGTTATTATTTTATTTAATACTTATTTTCTTTTGGAATAGAAATTGTCATTTAAATTATCTACCACGATATTTGAACTGTCTACTCGATTCTAGGTGGCGTTTTTTATTTATATAAGAAAATTCAAATACAAAAATCAAATAATTTATTCCATACCTTATACAAAATTACAATATATATATTACAGTAAAATGTAAAAAATGTAAAAAATGTAAAAATGTAAAAGTGGTAAAAGTGGTAAAAGTGGTAGAAAGAACTAAACAGTAATTGTTGCGTATTGACTATTCCATTCATTTTTACAATTAATTAACGAAACTCCATTAGTTGTTAAAATAATAATAATAATTTTTTTTTCGTAGGACATGTTAGAAAAATTAGAATTTAAAGATCCTTGAAAAGATTTTCTTCTGCTAATAAGAATATTTGGAGAATCAAAATCCTACACAAAAGTTTTTGGAAATCTGTAGTGATCGCGTGATACATACTTCAATTTATTCATATAACTATAAATATATGACATTCCAAATAGAAAGTTCCAACCCTTGGTCTGAAAATAGATTTTTTAGTTGAAATTTTATTATAAAAAGGGCTTTATTCGACCTTCATCAAATTATCAAATTCTGAAATTAAAAAATTTAGATATTTTATATTTCTCAATTTTTTTTAAAAAAACACACGTAGTTTATTTATCTTTTAACGTTGATGATGTATATTTTATAAATATTACAGCCATCAATATCAAAATACCATCTTAATATTTATGATATATTCTTCACTATGAAGATTTTTCTTGTAAAAATAAAATTTATTTTTTGAATATAAACTTTAATTTATTAATGTTAATATTAATTTTAAATTCCTCATAAGCTAATAATAATGCTTGTGTCATTCTCTTTAACCTTAGATTATATCGAGTTTTTTATTAATTTAAACTACATTTGTTTTGTGACTACTATTACCTATCAAGAAAATTGAAAGACTTTAATCAGATTATAATTGAATACATATGACAATACTTTCTGCAAACGATGTGAAGGACATCATGTATATGTAATAGTCATAAAAAAAATACGAAGCATTTTTTTATGGAATCAACGATGTAAGTATTTTTGCTTAATGTCCAATTTTTTATTAAGTTGTAAGTTAAACTGCGACATGAACTCATTAAACTATTATTTAATTTCAAATATAATCCAGAGCATAGCGGAGGACTTACATTTTCAGTCCGTCTGTTCACACGTGATGGATTTTTTTGATACTATATATTAACGTAGTATAGATTTTCGTTAACGTAGTATAGATTTTCGTCCTAACGTTTTATCCGTAATCGGAAAGTCATGATGTATCGCAAACATAATAAACGCAATATGAGTGGTGAATCTTACGAAAAAGTCCTTGAAAAGGATATTTAAAAAATTCGCCACTATACTCTTTTTTGGTAAGAAAATCTTGCCGAAAACGATCAAAAGTATAGGTGGATTTTTATATCTTCGATATCTACTCGATATCTACTCGATATCTATTCGATATCTACTCGAAGACGATTACGATTACGATTACGATGCCCGCCCTCCCTCCACGGATTAGCGGTTCTTTAAATACAAAAAAAATATATGTGATACAAATATTATTTACTTGTGAAATACTTGAAATACTAAGGGGTAATAGGGGTAATCCTCATGTACCTGTTAAACTAGTATTCCGTTGTGAAAAAATGCCGTAATGGTTATTTTTTTGAAAATTAAAAAATAAATAAAAAAAAAAAAGATTTTTTTTTTTAAAAAATGGACGTCTCCTTTTATTTTTTTTTAAAATGCCCGCGAAACTAACTACTATTTGTTATGTATATGATTGCACAGAACGTTTAACTCCAGATTATATGGTGAAAGAAATAACTGGTGTAGTTAAAATGGAAGATAACAATCCGAATACAATCTTTTATCTGAAGATAAAAGCATTTATTTCACTAGATGAAAATGTCCAATCACATATTGACGAATTTGAGAAGGAGCAAGTGATATTCATGACTGGAAAATTCATCACATGTGAAGGGTGGTTTTCGGTATATATCCTTCAGTAAAGTAAAGAAATTAATTTAGTCCATTGTATTTATTAATTTTATTGATTTATTTTTTTAAGGTGAGCGCAACCTCAATAAAAGTAATACCAGATCTAAATTTCGACACAATACCGAACATAGGAATCAACGTAACATTAACAGGTGTAACAACACAAACTGTTCAGATTCATGATGACTATTCATCAATTAGTTTCTTTGTTCAAGAATATATTGGTAAACAAGAACCAACTGATTTCTGGTTAGAAGTTCAACACAAAACAAATAATGAATATTTAGCTAAGAAAACAAATACAATCAATACAGGCACCAGATCTACAACTGCCATCTTAATTGGTACAACTAAATATAGATCACCGGTAACTGATACAACAACTGGTAACATTACAGAACCGGAAAAACACATCCTAGAATTAATGGATATTTCTATAGTAACTATGAATCGTCCCAATACTAATAATGAGAGAAGAACACTTAATGTTCCATGAATGAACACACCAACAAACAATTCAAGCAGAAATCGTTCACCAAGAGGTGCTACACCAAGAAGCAATAATCGAGGAAAAACTACCCTTTCACAAATGAACTCCACACAAGAAACCATTAGAACCATGATGTCTACTAATCCAGTACCAAGTGGCGCACAAATTCAAGCCACTCAAGAAGAAACACAAACTCAACTTACCGAATAAGGAACACAAATTCATACTATAAATAAATTTGTTTTTTTTTATTTTATTATTTTATTATTTTATAAATAATTTTTTTTTTATTTTTTTTAAATAAAAATGTTATTCAAAATTTAAAAAAAATATATAAATTTAAATTCTATTTTTAAAAAAAAAACTTGTATTCCAAACATTATAATTTTTTATTCTATTTTTTTTTTAGTAACAATAAAAATTAAATAAAGTATTGAACATTTAATTAGCCACAATAAAAATTAAATAAAGTATTAGAAATTTAATCAGCCACAATAAAAATTAAATAATATTAAAAAAGGAATTAATTACTTTCAAAAAAAATAATCTAATTAAATTAAAATTAAATATATATTTCTTAATTTTTTAATGTATTTAAAATAAATAATTAAAAATATATAAAAGATAATATTTGCTTGTCCTTTTTGCATTAAAATTTTGTACTTTTTTTTATTTTTTNTTTTTTCTCAAATAAAAATAAATAAAATTAAAATGAATTATCAACTTCATAATATTTATATATTTGATAATGAACAAGAAATCCCATTTGATTCTACAACAACTATTGATAATTCTCAAAATCAATTACAACTAAGTCAAACACAATTTAATCAAATACAATCAAATACAAATCAGTTGACTTACTGGAAACCTTCTACAAAATTACAACGTCTTAATAATAAATTCAAAGATAATATTTTAAAACAATGGCCTCGAATTGCATGTGTATATTGTGGAAAACTATTATATCCAGAAAAGGCATGCTGGATAATATATGATCCAACTATTACATATCCAATACAACAAAATATACCAAATATATCTCTATCTTTTCATCCCAATACTAATAATATCAAAGTACCCACTTGTGACTCTTGTAAAAAACTATCAACACGATTTTCTTTTCCTTATTTATCTCCAATTCCTGAAGAAATAAATTCAGTTCCTTTACATTTAAGAAAACATTTATCACCAGTTTTTTTACATTGTTCACTAGGAAGAGCTCCCAATAGTAATGCTTATTCTGAATACAGAAGTTTAACTGGAACAATAAATTATTCACGTAATATTCGAGCTCACACCTTATATTCAGGAACTATAGGTGCTTTTTTAGAACCTACTAATAATAACAATAGTATTAATGAATTTAATAATTTACATCAGAATCCTGTTTTACAAAGAGCAGCTATCTGGTTAACAAGAAATAATCCTTACCTTGGTCCATATACTAATATTCTATTATCACAATGAAATTTAAATATAAATAATTCATTTCCACAAGCACAATATATTGAAACAGATATAAATATTCCACCTATAAATACACATGAAATTATTATTTCAAATAATGATTTTCCTGATAAAGTACATAATGAAGATTTTCATTATACTAGATTAATGGCAGGTTTTATTCAAGAAAGTGATACATTAAAAATTCCCATTTCTCATAATGATCCTAATTTAGAACCATTATTATTCCCAGATTTATTTACTGATGGTAAAGGCCATTTTTATGATATTACAAATCAACAATTACTAAATAATAATAATAATAAAGAAGAAACTTATGGAAAATATATTAAACAACGTTTAATGAATTATGATTCAAGGTGGCGGTTACATCATTATTGGCCTTCATGGTCATATTTACAATTAGAAAAATTAAGACACCACCAAAATATACAACGTTTATTACGACAATCATATTCAAATTTAAATAATAATAATAATTTACCAACTGCACGAGATTTACTTCAACCGAGTACTTATGAATTACGCAATATAATTAATGAAAGTAAAACATTTCCACTTCCAACATTTATGCGAACTGGAGATTCTTATTTTCATGAAAAACAACTTCATCTAAATGCAATGTTAAAAAAATTAGGATTACCTACTTTATTTATTACTTTAAGTATGGCTGAAAGTCATTGGACTCATTTATATGAAATATTAGCTAATAGTGATAATAATGATACACTTCCTACTAATCGACCTTTTCATTGTGCCAATTATTTTGTACATCGATTTCAATCATTAAAAAAAGAACTTTATAAGAAATCAGATTTAACACAATTTGGTGAAATTACAAATTTTTTTGATAGAGTTGAATTTCAAAATCGAGGAGCTGCTCATACTTATAGTTGTTATTGGACTACAAATTCAATTGAATTAATGATTTTAAATAATGTTATTCGTTCAACAATACCAGATTCTTTACATGAAACTGAACTTTATAATGCAGTAATTACTCATCAAATACATACTTGTAATGAAAAATGTCAAGGTCCAGCTCCATTTGGA
>PQFF01000149.1:2900-48428 GCA_003547095.1 Diversispora epigaea
ATTATTTTTTGATTATTATTTTTTGATTATTATTTTTTGATTATTTTTTTCTGATTTTTTGCTTATTAGGTTCGTTGCCCAATAGTCATCGGCAAATCGAACCAGAGCTAATGCGTCGATTAATCAATGACAATAGAATAAATGAGATGATATATACTGAAAATAATACAAAAGGCCTAGAAATTCTTAATACTCGTCAATCCGTCGGATCTCTTTCAGAAATGAATCAATTTGGTTATGATGAAATGAGAAGATTCTGGATATATTCGAGAACAATTCAAGAATCAACTATTTCTGGAAAAGAACCATTTCCAGGTGAAATGTTGAAACCATTTTCAGAAAATATTCCACTTTCGGCAGATGGAATTTTAGATCTAATGATTGCTTATTATAATGATACATATGAAAACTTGAAATTTCGGAAGCCATTTGAAACCGATTCTTTAAATTCAATAATAATTCCATTAAAAATAAACAAATATTGTCGCTGCCGAATTGGTTCCGAAATATTTGGTTCAACATTTTCACCTAGACATCAAAAAAGCTCATATATTCTAGCTAAATTTGCATCTGAAGATGATAGTATTGATATTTATCCGGGTCAAATTCAGTTCTTTTTTGTTCATGAAATAAGTACAAATAGAATAAATATGGAAAATCATTATCTGGCATATGTTCGTTGGTACAAAAAAATCAAGAATCGGTTCTATTTCAGCGTAAANCTTGAAATTTCGGAAGCCATTTGAAACCGATTCTTTAAATTCAATAATAATTCCATTAAAAATAAACAAATATTGTCGCTGCCGAATTGGTTTCGAAATATTTGGTTTAACATTTTCACCTAGACATCAAAAAAGCTCATATATTCTAGCTAAATTTGCATCTGAAGATGATAGTATTGATATTTATCCGGGTCAAATTCAGTTCTTTTTTGTTCATGAAATAAGTACAAATAGAATAAATATGGAAAATCATTATCTGGCATATGTTCGTTGGTACAAAAAAATCAAGAATCGGTTCTATTTCAGCGTAAATAAAGAACAAATATGTAATGTCGAATTATGGGATACTGAATTTTATCCTAAAAGCCGAGATTGTATTATTCCAGTTCATCACATTCTTGGACGATTTGTACCGGTTAAGTACAAAATTTCAGATCGTAAAAATGCTAAAGAGTATTTGGCAGTAAATCCAATAAATAGAAAATATAATTTACGCTAAAAATTATCTTTCTTATTTTATTCTGAAATGATTAGAATTATGTAATTTTATTAAAATTTCCATAAATACATAATAAATCAGAAATAAATAATAAATCAAAAATTTTGCATTAAAATCATCCGAATTCAGTAATTTTTCTTCCGAAATGATAAAGATTTTATTAAATTTTCTAAATTTTGGCTAAAATTTATTAACGGTCGAATTTAAGATAAATTTTTGCGAAAAGAGTATATTTCCGAAATTGACATTTCGACAGCATCAAAATATTGTATAAATTTCAGCACGAATTCGGAAATTCCGAATTTTGGTTGAAACTAAAATCTGAATTTCCGAATTTTGGCTAAAATTTATTAACGGTCGAATTTAAGATAAATTTTTGCGAAAAGAGTATATTTCCGAAATTGACATTTCGACAGCATCAAAATATTGTATAAATTTCAGCACGAATTCGGAAATTCCGAATTTTGGTTGAAACTAAAATTCGAATTTCTGAATTTTGGCTAAAATTTATTAACGGTCGAATTTAAGATAAATTTTTGCGAAAAGAGTATATTTCCAAAATTGACATTTCGACAGTAAAATAGCATTAAAATATTTTATTAAATTTCAGCACGAATTTGGAAATTCCGAATTTTGGTTAAAACTAAAATCTGAATTTCCGAATTTTAGCTAAAATTTATTAACGATCGAATTTAAGATAAATTTTTGCGAAAAGAGTATATTTCCGAAATTGACATTTTGGCAGTAAAACAGCATCAAAATATTGTATAAATTTCAGCACGAATTCAGAAATTCCAAATTTTGGTCGAAACTTAACTTAAAGTTGATTTTTAAGTTTCGATCAAAATTCGGAATTTCCGAATTTTGGCTGAAATTTATTAATAGCCGAATTTAGGCTGATTTTTTTTGGCAATCAGCCGAAAGTCGGCCGAATTTTGATATGGCCGATTTGCCTCATTTCGACTAGTGATTAGTTATGGTAAAATTTCGCATCCTAACTGTGTTCATATGTGCGACCTCTTATTTCTTACGCATGATTACTATAAAGGTAAAAAATGGAAAGCAGTATTACAAATTATAGATGTGGGTAGCAGGTTCAAGGCAAGTGTTCCCTTAACATCAAAGAATAGTTCTGAAGTTGCTAAAGCATTTAAGAAAATTTATGATAACCCTAATAACCCCCTTATCTATCCTCAATTGTTACAATGTGATGGCGGAACGGAATTCAAAAAATCAGTAAGTCAGCTAATGGAAGCGCATAATGTCACAATTCGAGTAATTGATGCTTATAGTCATCGTGGATTAGCTCTTGTAGAACGATTCAATAAGACGTTAGCAGAGATGCTTTATAAAATCCAGTATGCCGTTGAATCACTATCTAAAAATTCTAAATTAATAAGAGAGTGGGTCAAGTATTTGCCAGAAGTAATAGATTATTTTAATAATTATCCAACACGTCTCATTCGAGCTCCAGGTTCATCAAAATGGGGTTTAGCTCCAGCAAAAGCTATTAAACTGGAACAAGTAGAATCTAGGCCATCTACAAAGTATAAGCGTCCCGTTGGAAAGGATGAGAAAAATAAGTTAAAAAAAGGGGATAGTGTTCGTTACCTGCTTGCTAATGCAGAGTGGGAAGGAGGTATGGAAAGTCAGAAGCGTGTGAAAGATCCAATATTTTCACCTTCTATTCATAAAATCCGAAAAATCGTGGTAACGAAGAATGAACCTATTTTATATTACTTAGAAGGTGATGAGTTTACACCAAAGCGGGGGTTCGTGAGAGAGGAGCTCATGCAGGTATTTCCAGAAAAAATCGAGTACCCACCGTAGAGTATATTAGAAGAAAATGCCCACTCCAGATTATACTTGCACGCTAAATTATTTTGGGGTCCCGAAATTGCAATTTTGGGGAAAAAAGTCGAAATAGTTTTTCATAGAAGACGAAATTATTTTACTTAAAACCCGAAATTTTTTGACCACCCAGATTTATTCTTTGATTGAAGATACACATAACTAGGTACTTTTTTACTTCCATATATAGAATGGATTCTGCATAAATCTCAAAAAGTCGAAATACCTCAAAAATCCAAAATCAATTTTGGGAACATGTATACTCCAGATCTATTAATTTCGTTCGTGCTATTAATAAAACGACTAAGGCCCAACAATATGCCAAAAAGCGTGGTGGTGAGTGTTTAGGAAAATCTGGACGAATAAATGACCTCGATATATATCTCTGGACATACAAAAATAGACTCCATCAGTTTGAGTATCCATTAGAAGTATTAGAGCGTAAATTCGAATGGTGCCCACTTTGTCCATATACCTGTGAAAGAAGTTGTAGATATATTTTTGAAGATCTGTTGAGTAAGGAATTNTGGGAAGGAGGTATGGAAAGTCAGAAGCGTGTGAAAGATCCAATATTTTCACCTTCTATTCATAAAATCCGAAAAATCGTGGTAACGAAGAATGAACCTATTTTATATTACTTAGAAGGTGATGAGTTTACACCAAAGCGGGGGTTCGTGAGAGAGGAGCTCATGCAGGTATTTCCAGAAAAAATCGAGTACCCACCGTAGAGTATATTAGAAGAAAATGCCCACTCCAGATTATACTTGCACGCTAAATTATTTTGGGGTCCCGAAATTGCAATTTTGGGGAAAAAAGTCGAAATAGTTTTTCATAGAAGACGAAATTATTTTACTTAAAACCCGAAATTTTTTGACCACCCAGATTTATTCTTTGATTGAAGATACACATAACTAGGTACTTTTTTACTTCCATATATAGAATGGATTCTGCATAAATCTCAAAAAGTCGAAATACCTCAAAAATCCAAAATCAATTTTGGGAACATGTATACTCCAGATCTATTAATTTCGTTCGTGCTATTAATAAAACGACTAAGGCCCAACAATATGCCAAAAAGCGTGGTGGTGAGTGTTTAGGAAAATCTGGACGAATAAATGACCTCGATATATATCTCTGGACATACAAAAATAGACTCCATCAGTTTGAGTATCCATTAGAAGTATTAGAGCGTAAATTCGAATGGTGCCCACTTTGTCCATATACCTGTGAAAGAAGTTGTAGATATATTTTTGAAGATCTGTTGAGTAAGGAATTCCCACCATGCACACCAAAATTCTTGGGTGGATTGAGACTCGATGGATATAACGAAGAACTAAAATTGGCGTGGGAGTATAATGGAGTCCAGCATTTTTATCGCAACAGTTTATATCACAAAAATCAAGGCGACTTAGATTCACAAAGGGCGCGTGATCAAAAAAAGCAAGTGATATGTAATCGAGAAGGTATAGATCTCATATTAGTACCATTTGACGCGGATCTTCTGCCATATATAAAAAGTGAATTGCAAGAGAGAGGTTATTTATCGCATAAAGAATAATCCTACGAAGATCATTGTTTTTCGATATAATAATTTAGCATTACTTATCTTGATTAGGATGAAAATAGAAAAGCTTGATCCATGTGAAATATCTGTACTTAATATTGACGAATACAAAAATCCGGAAAAATTCAACGGATTAAATAGCGTGTCCCAATGGCCTTTCAATGTATTGGTTAGTGGCGAACTAGATCGGGAAAAACAAACATGATTATTAGTCTCTTACTTGGGGATAAGTTGTTTTGAATGTTTAGTGGAAAAAAAGGTGGAACAAGATATATTAAGAATGATGATTTGGTTTTGATCGGACATCATCTTAAGGAGCCGAAATATAGATATTTGCGCGATTGCTATAGTATTATTGCAAATAGTCCCAAACTATATCGTGAAGATGTTATATTCCAAGCGATGAAACCCGATAAAATATCAAAGATAGAAGAATTTTCTCCTGAGAGAAGAACAGTTGTTATATTCGAAGCTGTGTGTACCGAACCTAAAAAAATACAAGAAAAAATTGCTCGTTACTTCACTGAAGGGCGGCACTCTAATATTAGTACCATATATGTTACACAATCCTTCTTCGACTGCCCAAAATTAATAAGAAAAAATCTCGATTATATTGTTCTATTCAATGGCAGTGGTACATATGATGAACTAGCTAATATTGCTAGGCGATACACAAAAAATTGGCGTAATGCCGTTGATATACTTGATAAAAATCTGCAAGGTCGGGAATTCATTGTAATTGATTTAACCAGAGCGAAAGAGGATGCTCATTATATAAGGAAAGGCTGGGATACCCCTTTAAAATTAGACGAATAAAGCGCAACATCAACATACTCACTACTTATGTGTCTTGACACTAGCTTCGCTATTATTGGCTCTCCAGAGATGCGATAAAATTTTAAAATTGGAAGAATAGAATGAGATATAAAGAACTATTAAAATCCTTATTTACAATGGTAAAATTATCTTTAAACGATGCCTATACTATTGCTAAATCTCGTGGTGGGGTATGCCTTTCAACCATATATAATTATAAAACTCCGATGCACTGGAAATGTATTAAAGGACATGAATGGTTTGCTACTTTTGCCTCTATAAAAAATGGCAAAACGTGGTGTCCTATTTGTTCAGATACCAAACTTGATATTTCAATTGCTAAAGAGATGGCACGTAGCAAAAACGGTGAATGCCTCTCAAAAAAATATATTAATAATAGATCACCCTTGTTATGGCGTTGTAATAAAGGACATGAATGGTATACAAATCTTAATAGCATAAAACGTAACAGGTGGTGTCCAGATTGTGCACATAGAAGACCACTTACTCTCGAAATTGCTAAACAAATTGCATATACTAGAAACGGGAACTGTATTTCTGAAAAATACATTAATAATAATTTGCCTTTATTATGGCATTGCTCTAAAGGACATGAGTGGAATGCATCACTTTATAGTATAAAAAATAAAGGGACCTGGTGTCCATATTGTGCGTTTAATAGACCTTGTACACTTGAAGATGCCAAGCAAGTTGCATATAATAGAAATGGGGTATGTCTTTCTGAAAATTTTATTAATACACGTTTATCTTTATTATGGATGTGCGATAAAAAACATAAATGGTTTGCATCTTTTGATAATATAAAAAATGGGAATAAGTGTGTCCATTTTGTTTACATAAACGTGAAAATTTATGCCGTGAAATTATAATCAAGTATCTTGGTTCACCATCAGAAAATCGTTGGCCTGATTTCTTAAGAACACCAGAACATCCAACAGGTTTAGAACTCGATATTCCTTACTACCATTATGGCTTTGCAGTCGAAGTACAAGGCATACAACACGAAAAATATATCAAATTCTTTCACAGAGGTGATCCTAATAATTTCAGTAAACAACAAGAGAGGGATCAACTTAAGAAAGAATTATGCGAAGAAAACTGGATTGTTTTAAGGTATGTTTGGTATTACGAAGACCCATATATAATTATTCCAGAGCATCTTCGAGAATTGGGCCTTATTGAATAAGATCAAAACTTTAAATGTTCCATGATTAAGCAATAAAATCTATTTTTGGCAACACAATTTTATGCATACACAATCTCTATTTATTTCTCTGACACATAAGAAGATAGCCCGAAACTTTATTAGCTTGAAAGTTTCAAAATAAATCGGATACATCTTTACTATTTTTCGATAAACTATTGCAAAATAAACTATTATGATGATCGTAGGACCAAAGATATTTTCCATCATTGTCAGTAAAATCAATGACGCTTTTTCTTTTTTTTCTTTTTCTTTTTTATCTCCTTTTTTATCTCGTCCATGATTGAGGAAATGTCGGATTCTCCCGGTAAATCTGAAAGAAAGAAAAAGTTATAAAAGATTAAGGTAAAATGTGAGAAAAATATATATACATACGTTTATGTAGCACAAACACAGTTCCATCATCTAAAACGTCCCATGCTGTCCGATAATCATAATTTTTTTCAGATTCCTCCTTTGATATAATTTCGAAATAATCCCCGAGAAACCATAATGCATGACTATCTGAATCCCAATCAAACACACGGCCAAAACAATCCACAAAAAGCATTCCACAATAACGTTTTCCGATAATAATAATATGATTAAAACCAAACTGTTTAACTTCCGCTATGTAACATTGAAGCTCCTTCATAGTATTTTCTTGAGGATCTTCGGTTTGGAGATTAAGGCGAAGAGAGGTTGCCACACGACAACCATCAGATTCACTTATTTTTTCAACTATAATGGGAGAATTATTGCACGTTTTTTTATCGAATCCTGCACCAACTGACACTGGGCACACGGAAGAACTGTCATGTTTGATTTTAGGTTCATTGTTTGGGTGTACAAGATAACACGGCGTTTCCACGGTTTCCTTTGTCCATACAGAGCCGTCCAAGGTACTGTCTCGGAGCAATTGCCCCAAGCTTGATTGCAGTTCTCTAATTTTTTTGTAGTTGAAACATTCAAAAACAATGTTGGCATCATTTTCAATCTCGTCACTGCTACTAGTTTGTTGATTTCGTATATCTGTTCTCTCATTTGTCTCATTTTTGCTGTCCCGCAACGAATTGATGCCCCGAAGAAGTATCTTAAAATCTTCCCTCGAGCCGAAAATGTGAGGTTTACTGTGGTTGGGCGAGCAAGCACGTTCTCCTCCATTTCTATGATCTTGCCGGCAAGAAGTTTCAACATTTTCACCAAATATACAGTCTGATCCCGGAAGTTTGTCCTTGGAGGTCGATTTATGTGGTATGCCCATAATAGACATATGACGTCCCATACTGTAATCACCAAGATTAGCCGAAAGCGAGGCACTCTTACCATCTTGCCCATCGTGCCGTATGGGATTACTATTCCTCGATATCTACGTAAAAAATACGTTGTAATAAATATTTTTTTTGCATTAAAAACTATTGAACAGCCTTTTAATAATACTTGAAGGGGTCTATGAACTCCGTTATGAGATTTCTCATCCATGGTTCATTAAGATTGTTTAACCAGTCGAATGGAGTTTGTTTTTGTAGATCCTGTAACCACCTATATAAACTTGGAGAGTGTACAAGATAAGAAAGTGAAATTTTTAACGCTAATTTAGTAATAGCTGTGGCTTGTAGTTACTTAAAAGTTCGTTTCTCTTCCGTCATTTAACAAATATAGGTGAAAAAACAAATTGTGTAACTGATCATTATCAGTACTCATGCATCACATAACATAGCAATTTGGTTACATTTACTTTATAAGGTAAAAAATATTATTGACCAATCAACATTACTTTACTAAATTACAATCTAATAGAAATCTGAATGCATAATCTGGTCATGCTTACATCTGCATATCTGTGTGAAAAACATCTCAAAAGCAGATATATAACATCGCTTTTTTTACTCTCATCAGTTTTTATTTATATTTATTGCAGAACTAAAGCACTATGTTGTACTTTTTACAAATAGGGATATCGATAACCTAGTTTGAATAATCGACTCGAGATATATACATATCTTTTGTTCTTGTGCATTGTCACCTGCCTTTTGGTAAAGACATAATTCTAAGGGTGACTTAACGGTTCTTTTAGGAGTTTATAGTCCTTCTCCGATAGGTACAAGACTGTTGATTAGAAGGCACCACTGATTCAGTTATTTTAGAAAGGGAATCAGACCTTTCGTTGATTATTTATCGGTTATTACACATTTTTATATCCAAATATCCTTTATTCGTTATTCGGTTATTACTTCCATTTATCCATTCATTATTTTATTATATTGTTCTTAGATTCATTTAGTCACAAGATCTTCATCCGGTATCCTGACTTCTCTCCGATATTTCGTTATTCCTTTGTTATTGTCGTTATTGATACAGGGTTTATTATCTTTAAAATAATAATGATATTCTCCATTTACATTCGACGTAATGTTCGACTTCTCTTTTATTTTCATGATATTGTCCAAGAGTTTCAGATTATAGTATTATCATTAACTCAAGAATTATAATGTTATACAATTAAGCAATCAAGCAATAAATCCCATAACATTTATAATCTTTTCATTAATTAATTATAATANGGTTCTTTTAGGAGTTTATAGTCCTTCTCCGATAGGTACAAGACTGTTGATTTGAAGGCACCACTGATTCAGTTATTTTTGAAAGGGAATCAGACCTTTCGTTGATTATTTATCGGTTATTACACATTTTTATATCCAAATATCCTTTATTCGTTATTCGGTTATTACTTCCATTTATCCATTCATTATTTTATTATATTGTTCTTAGATTCATTTAGTCACAAGATCTTCATCCGGTATCCTGACTTCTCTCCGATATTTCGTTATTCCTTTGTTATTGTCGTTATTGATACAGGGTTTATTATCTTTAAAATAATAATGATATTCTCCATTTACATTCGACGTAATGTTCGACTTCTCTTTTATTTTCATGATATTGTCCAAGAGTTTCAGATTATAGTATTATCATTAACTCAAGAATTATAATGTTATACAATTAAGCAATCAAGCAATAAATCCCATAACATTTATAATCTTTTCATTAATTAATTATAATATTAGATTATTTATTCCAGAATTTCAGGGTTTATTTAATAAAGAATTTTATTAAATAAATATTTTCAACATTTTATTTACAGGTTAATTTTTACAAGTTATTTCTTGGAGTTTGAATTATTAAAATTTTATTATAAGATAATTTTCATTTCTTACAAAATTCTACAACTCAGAACTTACAGCTTACAAACTCGAACTGTAGGAACCAAGTCGAATACATTCTCTTTTTATAACTTTTGGGTTACTGTGCCATTACTGTGCCATACTGTGCACTAATACTATTGGCTAATATATCTACCATATAACTTACTAAATATAGAATATATGTTATACTACTAATTACTACTAATGAGTACTATGTAATAATAATTAATATTAAGTAATACTAATTAATGATAAATGTTAATAATTATAATATTTGTGTAACCATATCACGTGAACATGTGACTTGTGTTACTAAAATTCGTGTGACTAAACTATTTGACTTGTTAAAATACATGTTAATAAATATTACTAATTATCGTCAAATATTGTTATTTGTTACTAATTATTAAATAAAGCTATTATATTGATATTAATATTTCCGTTATTATATAATAATTTCTGTTAGAATACAGGGTTGATTAATATTATGGTCATGTGTTTCGATATATTTTGACCATGGTAATTCTCTCCGGTAACAGCATACGATATCTTTTTTCCTAATCTATTCTTTGGTAAAATAATGAAAAGTGATAAAAGAAAAGTATCGTGAACTTCTTTACCTACATTCAAATAACTGACTATGGATCATATACATATCCTTTGTTCTCGTGCATATACCGACTTCTTTCTTAATCCATAAGTCGAGATACTAAAAAAGGGAATAATAAGACATGTTAAAAGGACAGTATAGCGGTGTTGTTGGAAGCTTTATTTGCGACTATATTACCTAACAAAACTAATATTTTTCTTATCACAAAATCAATACGTAAAATGTCTACCGAATTATATAACAAAATCTACGAATTTTTAACAACTGCCGAAGATAAAAAAATAAATGCGATATCGGTTGTATATCTCGGAATGAAAGAAGATCGATGGATCGAACAGAATGAATTAAGAACAGTTGTAAACCGGGCTGTGGATTCAGCTAATAATAGATATATGGAAGGTTCAGAGCGATAATTAAGAATTTTTCGAATTCTACCACAGGTTAGTCCATTATATAAAAATATACTCGAATAATACTTATATGATGATATTGTGATTTTCATTCATAACACGAATGCCGAATAAATAAATCCAGAATTGGCGTGAGCCAGTCTTTGACCGATTTGTTGATTTATATTTTTCTCATCCATTAGCTTAACCCCCAATAATACTTTCATATAATAGAAGGTGTATATGCTATAGACTGTTACGCAATAATGTAGTTCACTCTACTAACCTATTGTATATTAAGATTATTGCACGGTTGAGGGTTGAATCAAAAATATAAGTTATTATGTAGTTAATCAATATCACACAAAGTTACATTGGCGTGATGGCCACATAAAGATGTTAATTTTGCACATGCACTGATATATTGCGTTATTTTAATGATGAGAATTTATATACTTCTGAAATCTAACGTATCATTTATTTTTAGTTTGATAGCGCTTTTGAAGGGGTTTATGGTTTTTATGATATGGGAGCAATCAAGACGGATAAGGAGTAACCACTTACTTCAGACCAAATTAGAAAGAATATAAGTGAAGTAAAAAGAAAACTCGGAAAAGACACTTTACCACTTTATCAACATTTATATTCTGGTGTGAATAAAATCTCGGTTCAAGAATTAACCTGGAAAGATTCTTTAGCTAATCAAATTATTAGAGATAATTTGGATCTTATTCAGGAATTATCAGGAAATTTAAAAAAAGCATTTATGGTATATATGTGTCTTGGTGTGAACCAACTTCCAACTGACACAAACTCCGTTATTAATATTAATATTTGTTTTTAATAGAAACCGATCAGATCAATGAAACCCGTTCCTATACCAAGAATCAAAGATATGTGTAAAAGGTTTGTATCAAATTTTTTATCTGAGAATTTATCAAGTTTACCATACGAGTTATTTCATACAAAAGAGTGGAAAGAGAGTGAGGATAAACTTGAAGAAATCACGTTAAAAATTTTGGAAACGTTGAGATCTGTTTGGCGCAATCCGGTTTTTCGTTCTGAATTCGTTGGTACAATGAATGAAGGTACATATGTAAATAATATAATTGTGCTATTAATCAATGCCTGCTTATCTAATAATCATTTTGGAGAGTCAGCATTTATTACCATGTAAGTTATAGTAAGAATAATATATCATCTTCCAGAAAAACATATTGTTAATTTATAACGAAGTTAGTGTCTTTGACACATATTTTTAGGTTTGAACGGCAAAGTATAGCAAGTGCTGATAGAAGAGGAGATGGGAGAGTAGGAAGACGACCTGATATCATGTTTATAAGTAAAGAAGACAATAAATATTATGAATTAATGTATGCAGAATGTTCCAGGATTATCTGTACGAAACAAAAAGAAGAAGATGACGATATAAAATTATGGCGTGAATGCAACGATGGATTATACTGGGCGTAAAAAAGTCGTAGATTGAAAAAAGAACAATTTGGTATAATTGGGATCCAAGTAGCTGAATGTAGATTGAGTTTGAATGTCCTTATTAGAGATGAGCTTGAAGTTCACCGATATTACAAATTACATGAAACAGAAATCCCTATTCGATATTCTAACGATCCTTCCATTTTAGCCGATTTTATATATACTTTATTATTATTCCGCAATACATTAATAGTTAATATGTCTCTGTTACGCTGTGCACATGATCGCAGGTCAAATAGAAATTTAGATAGTTCGACAGTAACATCCCCTCCTCCTAATTCCTAATTAGATAGATTTAATTTATTCCATATTTTATCTTGTATTTGTATTATGTATTTTTATTACATATTTTATTACATCAGGAAATTTTTTATGTCGAAGGTTATTGTAATAATTTCGTTTTCAAAGGTTATTGAAAGTTATCGGACCAATAACCTTCGCAAATATTACGTTTATTATGATAAAGTGAAGGTTATTGAAGGTTATCGATATCAATAATCTCCGGAGTATTACGTTTTATTAATAAAAATGAAGGTTTTCGGTACCAATAACCTTCGTAAATATTACGTTTATGTTGGAGGTNGAGCTTGAAGTTCACCGATATTACAAATTACATGAAACAGAAATCCCTATTCGATATTCTAACGATCCTTCCATTTTAGCCGATTTTATATATACTTTATTATTATTCCGCAATACATTAATAGTTAATATGTCTCTGTTACGCTGTGCACATGATCGCAGGTCAAATAGAAATTTAGATAGTTCGACAGTAACATCCCCTCCTCCTAATTCCTAATTAGATAGATTTAATTTATTCCATATTTTATCTTGTATTTGTATTATGTATTTTTATTACATATTTTATTACATCAGGAAATTTTTTATGTCGAAGGTTATTGTAATAATTTCGTTTTCAAAGGTTATTGAAAGTTATCGGACCAATAACCTTCGCAAATATTACGTTTATTATGATAAAGTGAAGGTTATTGAAGGTTATCGATATCAATAATCTCCGGAGTATTACGTTTTATTAATAAAAATGAAGGTTTTCGGTACCAATAACCTTCGTAAATATTACGTTTATGTTGGAGGTATTCGAAGGTTATCGGAGTGAAGGACTTTGAAGGCTTACGTTTAAAAAAATTTACTGATGTAATAAAGATTTTTGGTTAGAGGAACGTACAACGTATCATGTGTTATTTTTTGTGTAATTTATATGCGAGATAATTTTCCGAGACCGAACAATTGGAATTAGGTCCCAGAAATTTTTCTTGAAACGAATTTTTTTCACGGAGTCCTGTATTTTTATATGTATTTTTTATTGTATATTTATTAATAAAGATTTTTGGTTAGAGGTCTTTAGAAATCACGTATCATGTGTTATTTTTGTGTAATATATAATAGTAATTTTTCCGATCGTGACCAAAAATAAGAAAAATGATCATGGTAAATATCATGTGACTTCAAACTTTTGCGTTATTTACTTTGCCAAAGGCAGTACATATCGAAAAATTAAATCACGGATAATGAGATGTATTACAAGATTTTTCATACTCGATATGGATTCATGTGCCCAATATATGTAACTGCCTTCGGCAAATCATAGTTACGATCGGATTCACACTCAATTATTAACACTTGCGAAACCACGAGTTAAATAACAAATAATTGCTTTATTAATGGGCATTGCCCAGTGTCTCTGACACATGTCTATAAAATTATTTTTTTTAAACACTATAAACTACGATGTAAAAGGCTAATCCAGTGGATAGAAGTATGGAGTAGAGAGCTAAGAGGGAGGAATAAACCGGATCCTAGGCCCCTTTACATTTTAAAGAAATGCCTTTCCCTATCCCATACTATACCTGCCGCCCAAATTCAAAATCCAAATGCCAAAATCCCAAATGCCGAAATCCCAAATCCCAAATTACAATTAGTATTTTTTGCCGAAATCCCAAATCCCAAATACTAGTAATTTGTGCATTTTGGCGTCCCAAATCCCAAATTATTTGGGATTTGGGCAACACGTATATCCCATACCAGTGTTGTACACGGGATATGTCCCAGGCCTTTTTTAACTTGTCCCATCTTTGTACTACCTTTGTCCCAAACATGTTCCTACTTATACTTAATTTTTAAAGATATATATTTATATATAAAATTAGATTCTAAGCATTTTTATTTAGAACATTAAGGTAAGTTTTTATAATAAAATTTTGAATTATTATTATTTTTTTCATTGTTCCAACTGTCCCAATTTTGTCCCAAACATGTCCCATGACAACACTGCCCCATACTGTCTAACCATCTACCTATTTCATTAACTGTGCTAGCTTTACAATCACTACTTCTATTATAAAAATTTTTAACTGTAGACTGTCTAATATTTCCTCCAAGTAGTGTTCCGATCCTTAATCCTATAAATCCAGATGGATCCTATAATCCGGATGGATTCTATAATCCGAATTTGTTTATTTTAAAAAGGATTTAACCGAAATAAAAACAGATTACGGATACAGATTATCCAGATTATAATTCAGATTATAATCCGGATTATATATATACATGTGACACACGTGACAATATTTTTTCTGTAATAATTTTGTTGTTTATTTGTCACAGTCCTGTACTATGAAAATGACGACGAGGCGTGATGATATACTAATAAATCTGGATGTGATAAATTAACGTCCGCTCCTACAATAAAAAAATCCTAAAAATAAGAATGGATCCTAAAAATAAAGATAAATCCTAAAAATAAGGATGGATCCTAAAAATAAGGATGGATCCTAAAAATAAGGATGGATCCTAAAAATAAGGATAAATCCTAAATATTTAAGAATAAGGATTTATAATTCGGATTTGATCAAGAAAATCCGGATCTAATTCGAATTGTATTTTGAAATAGGATCGGAACACTACCTCCAAGTTCACGAATGCGCATCGCTACACTATAACACATTTCATCAAAGGTATATTTTTTTTCGGCCGCGACCCTATCGAAGATTTCTTTAAAGCGAGAGCAAATTGTTAAGGTAATATCCGTATATTGAATTCGTTCAGATTCTGCAATCAAGAATAATGATTAGTAAATTTTTCTTGTTATATATTTTAAGCATCTCGACTCGATCTGTACTATACTTGCACGCAAAATTATTTTGGGGCCCCGAAATTGCAATTTTGGGGAAAAAAGTCGAAATAGTTTTTCATAGAAGACGAAATTATTTTACTTAAAACCCGAAATTTTTTGACCACCCAGATTTATTCTTTGATTGAAGATACATATAACTGGGTACTTTTTTTACTTCCATATATAGAATGAATTTTGCATAAATCTCAAAAAGTCGAAATACCTCAAAAATCCAAAATCAATTTTGGGAACATGTATAATCTGTACCTGAGGAATTTGGAGATAAATTGGTAGAAGATGAAGAATGGGCAGAGAATAATGAAGCCTCGTTTGGTTGATCAGACCCCCTCCTGTTCATGCTCTGGGTAAGTGCATAACGTTGATTATTCTCACTCTGGAGTGATACNCGTATATTGAATTCGTTCAGATTCTGCAATCAAGAATAATGATTAGTAAATTTTTCTTGTTATATATTTTAAGCATCTCGACTCGATCTGTACTATACTTGCACGCAAAATTATTTTGGGGCCCCGAAATTGCAATTTTGGGGAAAAAAGTCGAAATAGTTTTTCATAGAAGACGAAATTATTTTACTTAAAACCCGAAATTTTTTGACCACCCAGATTTATTCTTTGATTGAAGATACATATAACTGGGTACTTTTTTTACTTCCATATATAGAATGAATTTTGCATAAATCTCAAAAAGTCGAAATACCTCAAAAATCCAAAATCAATTTTGGGAACATGTATAATCTGTACCTGAGGAATTTGGAGATAAATTGGTAGAAGATGAAGAATGGGCAGAGAATAATGAAGCCTCGTTTGGTTGATCAGACCCCCTCCTGTTCATGCTCTGGGTAAGTGCATAACGTTGATTATTCTCACTCTGGAGTGATACAATTCTTCTACCGATTGTTTCGAATTCAGTTGCAATTTGATTAAAATTATTATGGTAGGTTTCTAGAACCCATTTGATTTCGTTATATTCCCCAGTTAAATTATTAATCATGGAAATAATATTCTGCGCCTCCGACACGTAGTTAGTATCACGAGAATTAATTTCGGCTCTAATTCTGCCGATTTCTGCAATGAGATTTTGCACGACATAGTACAAAAAGAAACATGTTACAACAATCCCAAAGCACAGAGGAACGTGTTCGGGGAATATCGTCACGAGGAAGAAAAACAAAGAAGCAGTTAATACCATATAAGGCATATTCTCCGAAATGCTGAATGAATGCATCTGAGCAAGAAAAGAAAATCCGATTAGAATATGTGTCAGAGACACTAACTCCGTTATTATTCGTGGGGACGCACGGGCATTAATCACAACGAAGATACCTTAATTCAAACAAAGCTAAGTAGATTAATTTCTGTGATGAATTCAATAGTTTTATTCGAAGATAACTGCAAAAATTTATTAATTGTTTCATTATACGTTATGTGCCAAAGACACTATTATTTCTAATTTTGCAGAAGGTTGAGATAACGAAAAAAAATCATCTTTTATAGAGAAAATCGTCGATCATTATTTTTTTATGTATTTCTTGTAAGGACTGGAACTCGCCAGAAACCATTTCATGTTAAGGCTGGAATTTGCTAGAAATAAAAGAATTACGTTGTAAAGATAAACTTTTCGGTACATTTTATTATAACAATAAAGAGTGTGTATAAAATATGGTTAATTGAAATATTCGCTACTCTGTCAATTGTAACTTTATTTATAGTGTGAATCCGATACCATAATGTATTTGTGATCAATTATACCAAAAAAAAAATGTTTATTCTGTCAATTAAACCGAAACAATACCTATTCTACCAATTTTCCGAAATAAAGTTTATTCTTAGTCTGTGCACGATTAACTAGTACCACGTTGACCCCTCACATGTAAAGCAAGGGTACCCTATGTGCCTGATCGACTTCGCATCCACGTTACCACAAACACATGCTTCAATCACGGGTAATAGAACGTGGTACGTAATACGTAAAAAAAATCTGATTATCACAATTTATTAATGCAACTAACTAAGCTTATTCGCGTTTTCAGATTAAATTTACTATATTCACTTAATTTATATATTTATGCGATATTTTCCGCATTAATTATATTACCATATTATAACAATCATGACGAGTAATACTAATAATAGCGGAGCTAGTGCCAAGGCACATAAAACTGATCCAAGTGAAAAATTATACGAGGTGTTATTATATAAGAAAAAGGATATAACAGTTATTCAGAAAAAACTTAGTATTAATGATAATATAAATCAAACCGCAGTGTCGGAGAGCAAGAAAGCGAAAAAACTTGATGATTCATATGAATTGTTGTTAGAATTGGTGGGTGATTTAATACCTATACAAGAAAAACTTGGTATAGATATCAATCCCATTTTAGAAGTGGAACTTAGAAGGGATAAAACCGCTTCAGATAAACCAATTAGATTATTTGATTTGCTTTTATGCTTAGAAGACGATATAGCGACAATTCAGGAAAAAATTGGTATTGTTGATTATATTAATCAAGAAATGGCAGAAGAAGCCGATAAAAATGCAAGAGTGTACCTCCGAAAGTTTGAGAAATTCCACGGTCCCTTAGAAGATGATCTGGGTGTGCTAATGAAGAAATTCGTTGATAGGGGAGTAAAGAAATTTTGGTTTACAGGTGAGGGACTACCATTATTTCCGAATATTTCTCTTCAACAATTACATGAAGTTTTCGTCAAAAAATCGGCTAACATCGGTCAATGTCCATGTCTAGAATCAAAAGTAAAGCAAGAAAAATTATCACAGATATATATACAACACAGCAAATAAAAATTCTTTGTCCGAAATTAGCTGGAGGCTGGCGAATGCCTAATTACTCGCTCTACTCTTCTATAACCAGTTTCACTAGCTCAGATCTCAATACTCGACGCGCGATATTCTCCATCTCGGTTGTTTTTCTCTTCCTCTTTACTTTGATGGGATCTGGTTTGATGATAACAGGTTCCTCGGGTGAAATTATTTCTTGAGGCATTGGTTCGGGTGATATTCCTGCTTTCTCGATTTTGGTATTATTAGAGTACCAGTCGGGCAAGTTCGCATCTTCGATTGAATTAGCATATGAGTATGGGTTCTCAGACTTCCATATTTTATTGCACTTTGAGGTACCAATTTTATACCACTCCGAAACTTTTTTAGACCCACCTTTTAACTCTTTGACGTAAAGTATACAATCGATATCCTCTTTAGCTAATCGTGTAAGAGGTGGTCTTGATTTGATGGACTTTTCTGACTGTTGTGGATCGGGATCTTTGTTGAATTTTTTGGGAGCCATCTTGGAATGGAATTATTACTTTGCAGTTATAAGGTAATTATATTTGTTTGAAAAAATTACTTATCTTTGTTTAATCGATGGTGTTAATCGAAAAAAAAAATTATCCAAATACATATGCACCAACTTAGGTAAGGGATTTTGTTAACTCTTACAATGAGTAAAAGAAAAAATTCAAATCGAAAAATATTTATCGTTTAGATATTACGCATTCTCACTTTGCAGATTTTTCGATTAGTAGGACATTTCTTAACGGATGTCTGCGAAGCAGGGTGTTTTGCACTTGTCCTATACATATCTATAACTTCTGGTCGCAATCTAGACGAAGAAGAATCACTTGAGTCTGAAGTATCTGAAGAATCCGACTTTACCCATGGTAGCTTTCCTTTATTTATACAACTTAATTCATACTCGATAATACAAAGTTTTTCAAAAATTCTATACTCTATATCATTTTCTATAGAATGGACCGACTTCCAAATATTATTGAGGTGTATTTTGATTGAAAAATTACCACCTTCATCGCCTAAATCTATCTTGGGATATTTCTTAATCTTGCTAGCTCTTCTATGTGTTGGAGATACAGGAGATATGTTACCATGATGCCTTTTTCAGCGCTTATTATTTTCAGCATCTGAGAGGATTTTATTGATCATATTCGTAATCTCATCCTTAGTTAGACCAGCTTTAGACTTCGCCGAATTAGATGAGTTATTTTTAGTGGAGCTGTTTATGTTAAAATCTTTATCGATTAATGGGATGCTCATACCATCTATTACAATTTTAGCATTGTGGCTACGGGCTTCGGGAGAAAATTCAAAGCTTATTTTTACTTCATGCATCCATAACCATTCTTGTCCTAACACCAGATCGAATGATGGATTTTTGCGAATTTGAAAGTCTATTACTTCGGTGGCATCTAAGCTTCGCCACTTTCCTTTATAGCAAAATTGCAAATCTAAGCATTTTATTTCACCTATTACATCTCCATAGAGAATCTCAACAGGATCACAGATATGACGTATTCCATAATCTTCTTCAAACTTATCGAACAAGCGCTTTCTAATAGTATTATATTTAGATGTTGTATCAATTAATGCTTTGACTGGGATTTTTCCTTCTACGAGATAATTTATAAACATTGGTAAAATAATTATATTATATACTATATCTTTAGTCAGAAAAAATAACTAAGTTTAGATAATTAATTTTAGACAGATATATTATAAGTCAATAATTTCTGATATATAAATTCCTATTAAATTATATTTGTATTAATAATGAAGACATTATTGATTAATCGAGAAGTTCTAGTACCAGTAGTTCATCTCGAATAGTCTTTTCTGGATCTTTATCATTATATAAAATATAAAAGAGATAAATATCATTTTTGTCACAAAGGTCTTTTTTAAGCTAATCACGAATTAATAAATTATTAAATCCTTCTAGGATTCTGTGAAAATGTTTGACATAGCGTTTATGTTGCTCTCCCTGAACTTCTATAGCTAAACCATATTGAGGGTAATAAATATTCAGTTCCAACCCACTGGGGTGTTTAGATGTTTTTAAGAAATCAGGCCTACGGTTTTTAGATGGTGGTGAGCCTAACAATTTTGTTACAATTCCACGACACAGATTTTCTCGCGTATATTTACTGCAGAATGGACACCAACACTCTTTAAGAATGGTATGTGATGGAGCAGACCAATTATGCCCTTTAGTACAGCGCCAATCTAGATTACTTACTGAATTAGTATATACCGATGAAAAACAAATCTCTCTATCTTTTGCAATTTTTTCATCTCTTCAATTGTGTGAGTTATTTTTCGTTTCTCGTAGCAACGTAGACACCAAGATTGATTATTTATAATACTGTAAAATAGTGCCAACCATTCATGCCCTTTAGAACATTTCCAACGCAATGGTATACGATTATTGTAGTATTTTTCAGAAAGGCATTCTCCATTCCTACTATATGCCACACATTTAACCTCTTCAAGAGTATAAGCTTGTTTGATACTAGAGATAATACGTGAACAAGTTAAACACCAAGTATTATGATTTTTCACATTGCTTAGAGTAGTGTGCCATGTATGAAATTTATTACATTGCCAGTATAAAGGAGTACTATTATTAATATATTGAGTGGAAAGGCATTTTCCGTTTTTTTTTCTAGCAATTTCAATAGCATCATCTAATGATAATTTTTTCATTTTGGATTAATAATACTTTAAGATTCTATACTTTTAATTTCGACAATAGTATCAACGAACATGTTAAGTATATTTAATAATGTATATTATCACGAAAAAATAATTAATGTCTGGTATATAATTATACATTCTCAAGATCGGAAGAGTCGGTTGCAGATTTGGATGCACAATCCTCTAAGCCAACTGAAAAAATTAAATATGGCAGATGGGTAAGCCGACTTGCTTTCCTACATTAGGTAAATATAATTCGTTAAACGAAAAATTATCATGTGGTACCACTTTATATAACTTGATAGCGAAGCTAGTGTCAGTGGCAAAGCCACGAGTTTCCAACTCAAGATACATAATTATTTTTTCTTTTTTACTCTGCGGCATCGTTTCGGATGTATAACGGCCTTACGCACGTGCTTATCATCCGATTCTGAATTAAATGTAGAAAAACCACTTGTATCGGAGGTATCAGAAGAACCAAAGGTTCGATGCTCTGCATCATTAGAGTTAGAAGAAGCGGATTCGTAGAATTCATCAACATATTTTTTAGTAACACACACTATAACCCTCCTCCCTTTCTTCTCGGCGAGATTTTTAATACGGAGAGTTGTTCTTACCCAAGCATCTTCTGCATCGGTTACAATTTCAGGTATGTATGTTTGGAGCTCATTATCATCATATTTGCGACCACAGAACCAATTATTACCAAGTAATATATAATTAGGCATTTTAGAGTTATATTTTTCAACTAGCACTTCGATCGGAATTGTGATGGATTCATAATTACTAAGGCGATGATTGTTTATTATATTAGAAGTAAATGTAAGTGGGATTATGGCCAATCCAAGTGGAGCTGTTGTTTCTTCTCTGACGAATTTACTATCTTTTTCTTTGGGAGTTAACTTTCTGCTAATTTTACCACTGATTTTCTTGAGGAGCTTATTACTACACATAGACAAACCGAGAAATCCTGGTTCGAGGTGACAATTAACTTTTTGCCTCCTACTTTAGTTTTGACTATTTTCGCTTTCATGATGATAATTTATATTATGTATTATATATCTTTGCTGAAAAAAAGTTAACAATAAATATTTATCCACTCTAAAGCCCTTGCCATGAATGATGAGTGGCTCGAATAAGACTATTTAATAAATTACTCCGTTCTGGATCAGTCGATTCTGATGATACTCTGATATAATTACTGAATATAGAAATAAAACCGTTTTCACCTTCTGAATCGGAATCGGACCATTCATCATCTGAATAATTTGGATATTCGATTTTAACCAAAGGCTTACTTACGCTAATTTTCGGATTAAGTTTTTTCATCACTTCTTCGCTAATCCCTTTACATCTCTCCAAACTAAGATATTTCAAATTAGTACAGCTGCAGGCTATTTCCTCAACAGCTTTATTACCAATCAAACAATTTCCAAGCTCAAGATGTCTAAGTTTTTGACAAGAACACGCTATTTCAGTGATACAGCTATCAGTAAGAGATTCGCATGCATTAAGACTCAGATACTGTAGTTTCAGACAATATTTCGCAATTTCTATAATTGATATATTACTGAAACCATAACTTCGATCAAGAATAAGAATTTTTATATTTGGACATGAATATAGAATTGCCTTGAGTAATGCATTTGAGATTTTCAAACCTGCCAATTTAAGATATACTATCTTTGAGCAATAGAGAAGTTTCATTTTTACGCACATAACTTTTTTTAACTTTTTCAATTGCCTATAAAGAGGCCCAGATATATTTTTATTACGCCGCTCCCATCGATAACCTTCTATAGAAAACTCAATGCGTCTCCATAGAATTGAAACACCGCAGTAGTACCAAAAGTGATTGACAAATAAAACGGGGTGGAGGGATCGATCGATTTCTAAAAAATACAAGATCTGTTCTAGCAATTCTGGTAAATCAAAAATATTTAGACCCTTTGAGTCATGATTCTTTGAATCGCCTAACGGCCTGCTTCGCAATAGTTGCGCCATTTTCAAGTAATTTATTATTATATATCCTTAACCGAAAAAACCAATGCTTGAATAATTAATTTCATATTCTCCACTATTAAATGCAATTATTTGTAACCCACGATAAATAATTAGGATTGATCCCATCAGTCTCTCTGATAATTATTTTTTAGGAACGATGCCTTAGCGGAGCTAGTACAAGGTGCTAAATTTCATGGGTGATATGGTGGGGGTGGATCACACTTAGCATGTATTTCATTTATAGTTAACAATTTTACTAAACCTTCTATTCCGTATTCTTCTGTCATCAGCTGGTTTTTGAGATTTAATCCTGCGATGAAAATATTCTTGAGAAGTTTCTCCTTTATAGAAAGATTAGCTTGTGCTGATGATGGGTTCTCTTGCTCACATACCTTTATCGTCTTGACATATTCATCCACGGACTGATTGTGTTATGTAGGCGGCGGAATTCCTGATCCAATAACTAATGGTATAGCAGTTCTATCAAAGAGTGTAAGAATTTTATTTAGGAAGTCCAATTCCATTGCATTATCTTTAAACTATGGCTGACCTAATACCAGTGCATGTTCAGGACTATTAACAACAAAAATATCCGTAACTTTTATTTGTTTCCATTTAGAGTCTTGAGACGGTATTGAAATCTCTATTTCACGAATTACCTCTATGACATTGAGCTTGCTAATGGGATTGTATACTTCTATATCAGAGCTATCATCGATTTTTAAACCTAACCCATTAACTACTTCCTTACCTATAATATTACAATTAGCGTCAGAATCTAATATAACTGTAACTGATACTTTACTGATTTCGCAAGATAAAGTTAGCATTGCGATTCTATATTTAATAATATATTCAATAATGTATTTTTTACTTCGTATTAATAAAAATTAATTCAAAATATACAATGGTCAAAGCTAATAACAATATTGAGTCAGTTCATCAAAATTTATTGCAAAACAAGCCTTTAGGTGATACTTCGAATCACGACCCAAAGGGTCTACAAGAAAATGGTGATAAAATCGCATCGTTAATAGAATCAATGAAAAAAATATCTATATCAGTTAATGGTAAGGATACAGAAGCGGTCTGCGATTCGGGTTCAGATTATCCAATCCAATTATTACATATGAAAAAGCAAAAGAACTGGGTTTAGAAATAGACAGCAGAGCTGATGACAAGTCGCATGAAAATAATTCAAATTATACAATGACCGAAGATGATATCAAGTCCGTTATAAATGAAGCAATGGTTAAAGATAATATCAGCAGAGCTGGCACAGTCAATGTTGACCCGTTTCAAGAATTACGTAAAAGTATTTTGATTTCTCTCAGCCAACTACTAAAGATAGTAAAACCTGAGGTTCGTCAAGAAATTATAAATGCGATAGCAAACCCAAATATTTCTCAAAGAAATCGTATACCATGTGAGGCTAAAAGAAAATACAAAGTTACAAACATGACTATTCTCAACGATACCGCATCTGAGTCCTCATCTGATTCTGGTTCGGAATCCGATTCTAGCTCTAGGGCTGAATCTGACTCCAAGAATGGCTTATCTAAAACTGAAATTATGGAAATTATCAATGCCGTTAAAGTAGAAAAAAAATAAAACTTAAGGAATCCTCACCTGAGTCAGGGTCTGAATAATCTGGCTCTGAATCGTCTAATGATGATAAAGTTTTTTACTGAGGGTGTGGTAAAAGCGAAAAAGAGCAATTAATCTTCATCATAGATTTGGAATGGTCTTGCGAATTCAGGGGAAGTGCCTTTTTTTCTGTAATTAACTATAACGTAATTCTGAACTGGAGAAGTGAAATTGGTAGAATTGTACCGTAGACACTTCCCAGCAATTGTCATAATACGTCCTGGATTCTTAGCTTCATGCACTACAGCACCATAAACGGCCCCCATTTTACGCAAATATTTAGGAATTAAATTATAGTTTTTTAAGAATCTATTGAACCATTTAGTTCCATCAGGAATTAAATATAAACGTTCTAGTGCGTCCAAAATACACCGATCTATAGCGTCCTACGAACACCACCTACGTTCATATAGCGTATTAAATATGCCGTTCTAGTGCGTTCTCCAAACGCTTCGTATATATAGCGTACTAGAACGCACCGTTCTAGCGCGTTCTCCGAACGTTTCGTATATATAGCGTACTAGAACGTACCGTTCTAGTGCGTTCTCCGAACGTTTCGTATATATAGCGTACTAGAACGTACCGTTCTAGTGCGTTCTCCGAACGTTTCGTATATATAGCGTACTAGAACGTACCGTTCTAGTGCGTTCTCCGAACGTTTCGTATATATAGCGTACTAGAACGTACCGTTCTAGTGCGTTCTCCGAACGTTTCGTATATATAGCGTACTAGAACGCACCGTTCTAGTGCGTTCTCCGAACGTTTCGTATATATAGCGTACTAGAACGTACCGTTCTAGTGCGTTCTCCGAACGTTTCGTATATATAGCGTACTAGAACGCACCGTTCTAGTGTGTTCTCTGGACGTTTCGTATATATAGCGTCCTAGAACGCCTCTATATAATTCCGGATGTCCTGGCTTACCTGGATCTCCCATCCGCCCAGAAGATATAGAATTCTGAATCCAAGTAAGCAGTTCCTTAGCTCGTTCTTGGTTCTTCTCTAATGATCTAAATTTTCGAGGAATATCTGGTTGTCTCCAATTCTTTGCATAACCAGTTACACCGGCATCTGTAATACGTAAAGTTATGAGTTCAGCGGGACATATACAAAGCATTATTATAACATCAGCAAGGGCTTGATAATTGGGTTGTATGGATATATTATAATCATCTAATCTTTCCTTGACCAATTCCAAAGTAAAATGATCAGGATAATCAATTCGAAGAGTCTCTTCAACAATTTTTTGCCGGTCTCTCTGAATTTCATTAGCTTCTTTTGTAATATCAGGAATTTTTGTAGCCTCAATTATTTCAGGTGAGACACCAAGACTTCTTAGTTCTCTTCGGAGCCGGGAAAGACGTGATGAACCAGTATTAGCATTTTTTGCTGATAAGGCTAAGGCATAAGCTTCAGCTCTTACATCTCTAATATTAAGTTTATCCCGTAAAATCCGTTACGCCATCTCTCCAATAGTCTCCTCTATTCTTTTTGGGAGTTTGTTGGAAATAGCAATATTTAAGGTTTTACCAGAGGCACTTTCACGATAGGTATTTTCACATTGGTCATTTTTCTGGATAGAGAATAAGTCATTCACTTGATCCTTATTAAATCCATATCTATTTTGCAAAATTCGTTTTGCTATCTCTCTAATAATCTCTTCTTCCAAATCTTTGGGGGGCGAAGCTATAACTATTTTGCGACTGCCCTCGATAACATTTATAATCTTGCCTTTCCCGCTTCTCTGATTAGGTATCAATATACTTACCTGTTCATCGCTAAATTTAAAGCCATCCCGAAGACGTTTTTGTGCCTGATTCCTTTTTCTATTATCTGTAAGGTTTTTGAGAAACTCAGAGGTATATTGACTAAGTTCAGATATATCCATATTTGGGGTGAGTTTATATTTTTCAACGATTTTAGTTGCGATAGCTGACATGATTGAATGTTACAATAGGTCGAGTAGTTTATGAGCATCAGGAAATTTTAATAGGCAAAAATTTACGCAAATTTTCACTTCGAAAATTTCCGCAAAAAATTTTCGCAACTTTTCACACAGTTTTTGAAAATTTTCGCAACTTTTTACACAGTTTTTGAAAATTTTCGCAACTTTTCACAAAGTTTTCGAAACTTTTCGCAACTTTTCACAAAGTTTTCGAAACTTTTCGCAACTTTTTACAAAGTTTTCGAAACTTTTCGCAACTTTTCACAAAGTTTTAGAAACTTTTCGCAATTTTTCGAAAAATTTTCGTAAAGTTTCGCAAATTTTTCCGTAAAGTTTTCAAAATTTACAAAATTTTTTATTATTTTTCAAATATTATTATTATTTTATTATTATTATTATTATTTTATTTACATTAATACAAAAATTTCCGAATATTTAAAATTATATTTTTTATTTCTTAATCCTTGCTTTCTATATTTACTATTTCATTATGATATTCTTCATCTTCACCTTCTTCATCTTCGTCATCTTCGTCATCGTCATCTTCACCTTCGTCACCTTCTTCACCTTCTTCACCTTCGTCATCTTCATATTCATCATTTTTTTTACCTTTATATTCGTTATTTTCTACTTTTCTTTTGAATTTTTTAAGATTTTTTCGTAGAGTTTCAACTTCAATAATTCTTTTCTTTCCTTTGTTTCTTTCGGGTTCTATCTGTTTTTCAAGATCTTTCTGTCTTTCTGGAGATACTGGTCTTTGGGGAGTTGGAGATGAGTCCGATTCGTATTCAAAACCTTCTTCATTTTTAATTTTTTTCTATTTTTTAAAATTTTGTTAGTTTTCAAAAATTTTAAAAATCTGGCGTAATATGAAATTTACTTACTAAATTTCTTACAAGAGCCGGTTGTATAATTTCTTCTGACATTTTGATAACTTCATTTTTCGGGTTGAGAAAAATTTCTGAAATAAAAATCGCCCAGGCGATTTGAAGATTTGGAATATTTTTTTTCTTAGGCCAGACATTTTTAATTATTTTTGTCATATATGTGTCATTTTCATCGTCTTCGATTTTTTCAAATAATTTACGAAAACAATTTGAAACAGCAAGTTTCTTCTTCCACGCCGCAATTTCAGATACTTTCGCTACGTTACTAATTGGAGGTAACATATTGCTGAAATTTTCAAAAATTGCTGTTTTTACTCGCGCACACAAGGTGCCTTTAAGAGAACGGAACCTTTTTGATAACTATAAATTTTTAAAAAAATTAATTACAAAACTCTTCAAAATATCAATTTATAGATTTTACTTTCAGGTTTTCGAATTTTTTTTTCAAAATATAGTTCCCATTTACTACCCAAAGTGGAGAAAAATTCATTATCAGATTCTCTTAGAAAAAATTCGGCAGATTCTTTAAATTCGTCATAATTGGGATATATTTTTTTTTCTAACAGGTCTTGAGCAGACTTAATTATCACAGCCTATTTATAAAAATTATTAATATTGCGAACATTTGCGAAATGTTCAAATTTTAATATTATACTAACATCTATACAAGCTTGATCATGTGAAAGTATGGCGACTTCTTCTTTAATAGTTTTTATTTCTTCTTTCATATCTTCTTGATTTTTTTTAACTTTTTCTAGAAGTGTTTTTAGATTATCCAATTTCGAAAAGATTCTTCTTGTAACGGCTTGAAACATAAAAAATTTTTAGTCATTTTAATTTTTTTTTGAAATAATTAAACTAATATATTATTATACCATCATTCATTTGATCTACCGAAGACGAGGTTAAATCTGAATTTTCAGATTCTAGTAGTGGACGTGGAAATAAAGAAGGACGTGAAGCTGAAGCCAAAGAAGGGCGTAAAGCTAAAGCCGAAGAAGGGCGTAAAGTATACGTGTTGCCCAAATCCCAAATAATTTGGGATTTGGGATGCCAAAATGCACAAATTACTAGTATTTGGGATTTGGGATTTGAAATTTTGACAAAAAATACTAATTATAATTTGGGATTTGGGATTTGGGATTTTGGCATTTGGGATTTCAGCATTTGGATTTTGAATTTGGGCGGCAGGTATAGCGTAAAGCTGAAGTCAAAGAAGGGCGTGAAGCTGAAGCCGAGGAAGGGCGCGAGGAAGAAGCGCGTGAATATGAAGAGGTGCGTGAAGGGTTTTGTTTTTTTTTTTTAAATAATTCGTTCAAATTACTCATCTTAAATAATAAATAAATATTTCATAAAAATAAACAAAAAAAATAGTAATGTTACGGAAAATGCAAATAAAAAAATTGAAATAAATAGTAATGTTATGGAAACTAATAAAAATACGTGCAGTATTATTTGATTATATTCTAAAGTATGTAGATTCGAAAGAATATAGCATATAGTAACAACTAATACATACATACCTTATTACCAGATAATAAAATAAAATTTGTAGCGTTATCGAAATAAAACAAAAAAAAAAGTCTGTCTAGAGTTGTTAAACTACAGTTTAAACTCAGTGTATTAATAATTTCATGTAAAGGTAATAGTAATGTTACGGAAAATGCAAGTAAAAAATAATAATATTACGGAAAATAAAAAAAAAAATTGAAATAAAAAATACGTGCAATATTATATAACTACATCCTAANACAAAGTTTTCGAAACTTTTCGCAACTTTTCACAAAGTTTTAGAAACTTTTCGCAATTTTTCGAAAAATTTTCGTAAAGTTTCGCAAATTTTTCCGTAAAGTTTTCAAAATTTACAAAATTTTTTATTATTTTTCAAATATTATTATTATTTTATTATTATTATTATTATTTTATTTACATTAATACAAAAATTTCCGAATATTTAAAATTATATTTTTTATTTCTTAATCCTTGCTTTCTATATTTACTATTTCATTATGATATTCTTCATCTTCACCTTCTTCATCTTCGTCATCTTCGTCATCGTCATCTTCACCTTCGTCACCTTCTTCACCTTCTTCACCTTCGTCATCTTCATATTCATCATTTTTTTTACCTTTATATTCGTTATTTTCTACTTTTCTTTTGAATTTTTTAAGATTTTTTCGTAGAGTTTCAACTTCAATAATTCTTTTCTTTCCTTTGTTTCTTTCGGGTTCTATCTGTTTTTCAAGATCTTTCTGTCTTTCTGGAGATACTGGTCTTTGGGGAGTTGGAGATGAGTCCGATTCGTATTCAAAACCTTCTTCATTTTTAATTTTTTTCTATTTTTTAAAATTTTGTTAGTTTTCAAAAATTTTAAAAATCTGGCGTAATATGAAATTTACTTACTAAATTTCTTACAAGAGCCGGTTGTATAATTTCTTCTGACATTTTGATAACTTCATTTTTCGGGTTGAGAAAAATTTCTGAAATAAAAATCGCCCAGGCGATTTGAAGATTTGGAATATTTTTTTTCTTAGGCCAGACATTTTTAATTATTTTTGTCATATATGTGTCATTTTCATCGTCTTCGATTTTTTCAAATAATTTACGAAAACAATTTGAAACAGCAAGTTTCTTCTTCCACGCCGCAATTTCAGATACTTTCGCTACGTTACTAATTGGAGGTAACATATTGCTGAAATTTTCAAAAATTGCTGTTTTTACTCGCGCACACAAGGTGCCTTTAAGAGAACGGAACCTTTTTGATAACTATAAATTTTTAAAAAAATTAATTACAAAACTCTTCAAAATATCAATTTATAGATTTTACTTTCAGGTTTTCGAATTTTTTTTTCAAAATATAGTTCCCATTTACTACCCAAAGTGGAGAAAAATTCATTATCAGATTCTCTTAGAAAAAATTCGGCAGATTCTTTAAATTCGTCATAATTGGGATATATTTTTTTTTCTAACAGGTCTTGAGCAGACTTAATTATCACAGCCTATTTATAAAAATTGTTAATATTGCGAACATTTGCGAAATGTTCAAATTTTAATATTATACTAACATCTATACAAGCTTGATCATGTGAAAGTATGGCGACTTCTTCTTTAATAGTTTTTATTTCTTCTTTCATATCTTCTTGATTTTTTTTAACTTTTTCTAGAAGTGTTTTTAGATTATCCAATTTCGAAAAGATTCTTCTTGTAACGGCTTGAAACATAAAAAATTTTTAGTCATTTTAATTTTTTTTTGAAATAATTAAACTAATATATTATTATACCATCATTCATTTGATCTACCGAAGACGAGGTTAAATCTGAATTTTCAGATTCTAGTAGTGGACGTGGAAATAAAGAAGGACGTGAAGCTGAAGCCAAAGAAGGGCGTAAAGCTAAAGCCGAAGAAGGGCGTAAAGTATACGTGTTGCCCAAATCCCAAATAATTTGGGATTTGGGATGCCAAAATGCACAAATTACTAGTATTTGGGATTTGGGATTTGAAATTTTGACAAAAAATACTAATTATAATTTGGGATTTGGGATTTGGGATTTTGGCATTTGGGATTTCAGCATTTGGATTTTGAATTTGGGCGGCAGGTATAGCGTAAAGCTGAAGTCAAAGAAGGGCGTGAAGCTGAAGCCGAGGAAGGGCGCGAGGAAGAAGCGCGTGAATATGAAGAGGTGCGTGAAGGGTTTTGTTTTTTTTTTTTAAATAATTCGTTCAAATTACTCATCTTAAATAATAAATAAATATTTCATAAAAATAAACAAAAAAAATAGTAATGTTACGGAAAATGCAAATAAAAAAATTGAAATAAATAGTAATGTTATGGAAACTAATAAAAATACGTGCAGTATTATTTGATTATATTCTAAAGTATGTAGATTCGAAAGAATATAGCATATAGTAACAACTAATACATACATACCTTATTACCAGATAATAAAATAAAATTTGTAGCGTTATCGAAATAAAACAAAAAAAAAAGTCTGTCTAGAGTTGTTAAACTACAGTTTAAACTCAGTGTATTAATAATTTCATGTAAAGGTAATAGTAATGTTACGGAAAATGCAAGTAAAAAATAATAATATTACGGAAAATAAAAAAAAAAATTGAAATAAAAAATACGTGCAATATTATATAACTACATCCTAAGTATATATATTTGAGAGAATATAAAGAATATAGCATATAATAATAATAGAGCAAAGGCAAAAAACAGGAGACAAGGAGTATACCATTGTAAATAAAATAAAAAATACGTGCAATATTATATAACTACATCCTAANTAAGATATTCTTTTTATATCACAGAATGTAATATAGAAATTACAAAGAGAAACATTTAAAATTTTATTAATTACTGAGAAAACTAATAAAAATAAAAATACAGATTTGAAATATTGGAAAAGATATTTAAGTACCATGAAAGAGTACCATTGACAATTTTTAAATTAAAAATAAAGTCGAATAATTTCAATTCTCTTTAAAACAAAATATTGATTTTTTCAAAACAATTTGAACTTTTTTAATATTCTAATATAAACAATGTCTACAAGTTTTCAATGCCCACATTGCCCTCGTAATTTTTCAACACGGAATGCATACTCTCAGCATGTTAATCGATGCATTAATACTGTTTATTTAAGTACAGAAGAATCTAGTGAGGATATTTCAGATATTGTCTCAAGTGTTAACAAAATGTCATTAGATGATGAAGATTTTAGTCGCATAAATGAATTTCAAATTATTCGAGAAGAAAACTCACAAGTTTTTTACCAATATGAAAGTGATCAGGATTATGCTGGTGATATTTCTTTTGGTGAAATATCACATTCAAGTAATATTCCGGAGGAATATGAAAACTTTGATGAAATTTTACCTGCAAGTTTACAAAGCAATGAAAAACCCGTATCACATTCAAGCAATATTCCGGAGGAATATGAAAACTTTGATGAAATTTTACCTGCAAGTTTACAAAGCAATGAAAAACCCGTATCACATTCAAGCAATATTCCGGAGGAATATGAAAACTTTGATGAAATTTTACCCACAAGTTTATAAAGCAATGAAGAATCCGAAGTTGAAAACATTAAAGAATTTCCAAATGAAGCATATGCGGATTTGATGGCACTTGTTATAGAAAATAATCTTAATAACAAAGCTGAAAATGCAATTATAAAATTCTTTAACAAACATTCGGATTTATTTCAATTGTCACCTCTCCCAAAAAACATCGAAACTGGACGAAAGTTCATGGATAAAATGAATATTTCACAATTGTCATATTCTAAATATTGCGTACTTACTTATAATAGTCAAGATTACTTTGTTCATTATCGTCCCATTAAAAATTGTATTAAAAACCTTTTGTCAAATTCAGATATATTAAAAAATTTGATGTTTAGATATGAAAATACTTATATCGGAAATTTCTTAATAATTAATAATTATATTAATAATTATATTAATAAACTGTTAGATCGAGGATGAAAAATCATATGGAAAACAAAATTCCGGAAATTGGTGGAAACAGGCAGAAAGATCAATTTCAAATCACGCAAATATTTTGTCAATCATTCTCTATTCAGATGCAACTACTACTGATACATTAGGAAAGAGTTCATTACATCATATATATGTATCTCTTGGAAATATTCCCACATGGAGAAGGAACAAAGAAGACACGAAACAACTGTTAGGATATCTCCCAATTTTATCTGCTAAAAATGAAAAGGAAAAGAAATCTTCTGAATTTAAGGAATTAGCTCGTGAAACCTTTCATAATTCTATTAAATTTTTATTAGATCCATTATTCCAAGGTGATGGTGTTGATTTTAATATTGATGACAAAGATATTTAGTTTTTTCCGAGAATATCCACTATAATCTGTGATTGGCCGGAAGCCTGCACGTTTTCGTTAACTTATAAATTAGCCAATTCGAATTATCCTTGTCATTTTTGTTTAGTTCAAAGAGAAGATCTTATTGATATAAGAAAAGAAGTGATACTCCGTAACCATATAAATATGAAAGAATATTTTGATAATAATACAACACTGGTCGAAAATTTATAAAACCTACACCTATCAGATACCAGATAGGTGTAATATCCGTGCCTAATATCGTACACATATCGGGTACCCGATAGGTGTGAGAAAACATTTTTCACACTTATCGGGTACCCGATATATGTAAAAAAACATTTTTTACACCTATCGGGTACCCGATATGTGTATGATATTAGGCACAGATATTACACCTATCTGGTACCTGATAGGTGTAGATTTTATAAATTTTCGACCAGTGCAAGTAATTTGGCAGGTTTGGAACAGGTCAATAATTACTTTTGGAGCATCCCGTAAGTTTGTTTATTTATATATTTAAATATTTATATATTTTAAGGGCATATTCTAACCTTATTTGTTTAAATTTAAAAATTTAAACATTTATGCAGCCACTGTACCTGATAGAATGCATCACTTAGATCTAGGTCTATTCAAATATCAAATAGAATTTACTATGGAATTATTAAAGAAAAAAAAATCATTGAATAAAGTAAACGAAAGAATTGCAGATATTCCAAGACATTCGCAATTAAAAGTATTTAAAAAAGGGATACAATTATCCCAATTAACTGCAAGCGAATATAGAGATATGATGAAGATCATGGTGTTTGTGGTCGATGATTTACAAATTGAAGATCTTTCGGAAGTCTACGTGAAATGGAATGAAATGTATTTACTGAGTAGATCAGAAAAATTTAAAGAAAGTGATCTGGAAAATTTTCAAGTAAAAATAATTATCTGGAGGATATTAGAAAGGTTGATATACATAAATAAAATATTAATTTATTTAATTATATAGAAAGCAATCAATGATTGGAGTGATCTATTCATTAAATTATTTCAAAAGATTTCGAATTCTCATTTGAAATTTCCGAAATTTCACTCATGGATTTATCACATCGTCGATACAATTCAGGAATATGGAGCAATAAATGGATATACAACCGAAACATATGAAAGTTTACATAAAACTTATGTGAAGATTCCATATCGTCTCAGTAATAAAAAAGAAGTAGAAAAGCAAATAATGAAAAATGTAAATAAAAAACAATAATTTATCACATAATATTTCGAAATTTAATAATTTTTTATTTTTAGATTTGACGCCGAGCAATTGTCTCACGAAATCGTGTAGGAAACACTAAAACTCCAATGGCTTTCGTGTACATCGCAAAATTATTTGACTTTGATCTTTCGGAATCCATGATTGAGCAAAATAAAAAAGATCTGAATTTGGATAAAAAAATGATAAAAGGTTTTGAGAAATTTATTGATTGCTTGAAAGTATATCTCAATATTTTGAATATAATTTCTGCCGAAGGCTGCTGAATAAAGATATATAGTTCTGTTACATTAAAAAATGGTGCTATTTTACGTACAAAAAATGATTTTCACTATAGACCATGGTTTAGTAATATTGCTGTTAATATGAATGAGGAGGAACTTTCTAAATATTTATCAGATAAAGGAATTTGTTATGCACAGGTATATATTAACTATTAAATAATTTTCATAATAAAATATAGAAGATTACTTAACTCTTTTTTATTATTTAGACATTATTAATAACAGAAATAAGACTACCAAATAAATCACCAATGCATCTTGCATATACATGTTCCCAAAATTGATTTTGGATTTTTGAGGTATTTCGACTTTTTGAGATTTATGCAGAATCTATTCTATATATAGAAGTAAAAAAAATACCCAGTTATGTGTATCTTCAATCAAAGAATAAATCTGGGTGGTCAAAAAATTTCGGGTTTTAAGTAAAATAATTTCGTCTTCTATGAAAAACTATTTCGACTTTTTTCCTCAAAATTGCAATTTCGGGGCCCCAAAATAATTTTACGTGCAAGTATAATCTTGCACTTGTACAATGGTATGATTTTATTGAAGAAACTCTATTTGTTTACGGCTGTCCTTTATTGAGATTGGTAGAGATGTACAATTTTATAGAAATAGAAGCGATCAAAGATACAATTCATGTAGTTCCACGCTTTGATAAAAATAATGAATACTTTGTAATAGAATGAGACTGATGAGGTCTTATCTTTATTCATTTAAAATATTTAATCAAAAATACAGGAAGAATAAAAAATTGACTATAACAATTTACGGTTAACAGTCTGACCAACCACCCTAAGACCACGAGCACCTTATAAGGTAAGTGTTTTCCTTACCAAAGTCATAAATAAAGAAAATATTTGAAAGTAACGCCCGGTCGGCGCAAGATCCCACTTAACAACAACCACACCTCGACAACCCCAGAACCAAACGCCCAAAAGGCTAAAAGTTCCATAACACCATTATAACACTTTATAACTTGTATACCTGCTTACTAATCTACGGTGTCACCAAATATGTCCACTTTAATGTTGGTTAGACAAAACAAACGTTTCTTCTAGTGAATAAAATGGCTACTTTGACGAAACCAAAATTTCTTCCAGCAAAAATAAAGTTGGTCTTAACGGGAAAGTCTATCTCCTGCACGTATCATAAAAATATTTAGCGTCAGTTTCTCATGGTCGACTCTTTTCCCTCCCATTCGAGATATACGAACAAAGTTCTTCCAAAAATATTTCGGTTGATAATTTTCACACGTATCTATCCATTGGTATCATAACGGATCAAAAGATCCTCCCAAGAATAATCCATTTTGTGGCCTAATCTGTCTGACAAGTTTCCAGCTAGCAAGACGAATCTACGTGGATTGAGTCGTGAAGGCGCATTATTCGACGCAAAATGTTGGCGGATATCCAAAAAGCATTATAATCCAATAAAAAATATAAAACACCTAACTACTATCACACCTCAAACTACTAACCCTCTGCTCAATTTCACAACACACACCCCGGCTACAACTAAAATACATCACTCTCCCCGTCCTCCCACAATTCATCACATCACACATCGTTACCACCAAACGTCACCTAAGTATCACCATACCCCCCAGATCACCTGCCGTTCATTACCTATGTACCACCGTACTACCAAATTTTTTCATCAGTACGTCACACCCAAACTGACAAGATCGACAATTCAGGGTCAAACCAAAATTTGACATTTTCCCCAAAAAGTTATTGACATGAAAATGAGGAAAATTTGTGGCGCAGACCCATAACCAATATATACGTATAGTCAAACAGTTCCAGGGAAACTTCTTCGTTTATTCCGTTCATTCAAAAAAAAATTATTCAACTCAGAAAAAAGGAGCTAGTCCGTACGTCCTGCTCCAGTTCGTCCTAAAGCTTCTACACTTTAAGACTATTTTCCAAGAAAAATAAAGAGTTTCGCCGTTTACGTCTTCTGCGAAAAAACTGGAACCAACTTTGCCGACCAAACTTCATAAGTATTTAAGAATAGTAACCCCAACGTCTTCTAGTCTTATCCGGTTGTTACTTAACCTCCGACTTAGACTGCCTTTCGTAACTTCTTAAATACCCACTTTAGTTTTTTACTGCGGAATTTAAGTGACGGACGAATAACCAGAAAGAGTTTTTTTTTTTTTTTTTTTTTTNCATCACTCTCCCCGTCCTCCCACAATTCATCACATCACACATCGTTACCACCAAACGTCACCTAAGTATCACCATACCCCCCAGATCACCTGCCGTTCATTACCTATGTACCACCGTACTACCAAATTTTTTCATCAGTACGTCACACCCAAACTGACAAGATCGACAATTCAGGGTCAAACCAAAATTTGACATTTTCCCCAAAAAGTTATTGACATGAAAATGAGGAAAATTTGTGGCGCAGACCCATAACCAATATATACGTATAGTCAAACAGTTCCAGGGAAACTTCTTCGTTTATTCCGTTCATTCAAAAAAAAATTATTCAACTCAGAAAAAAGGAGCTAGTCCGTACGTCCTGCTCCAGTTCGTCCTAAAGCTTCTACACTTTAAGACTATTTTCCAAGAAAAATAAAGAGTTTCGCCGTTTACGTCTTCTGCGAAAAAACTGGAACCAACTTTGCCGACCAAACTTCATAAGTATTTAAGAATAGTAACCCCAACGTCTTCTAGTCTTATCCGGTTGTTACTTAACCTCCGACTTAGACTGCCTTTCGTAACTTCTTAAATACCCACTTTAGTTTTTTACTGCGGAATTTAAGTGACGGACGAATAACCAGAAAGAGTTTTTTTTTTTTTTTTTTTCTAATGAATACTTTGTAATGGAATTGGACCAGTGAGGTCTCGACTTTATTCATTAATTAATATTTTATAAAAAATACATGAAGAATAAAACCTGACTAAGTTATAAATAACTACCGCCTAACCAACCACTGTAAAAGGTTTAACCCTTTTATATGGTAAGTGATTTCCCTACCAAAGTCTGTACAAAAAAATATTTGAAAGTAAGAGAGGAAAACAAGATCATATAAAAACCTCTACAGAACATTTTTTACCAACAAAACTACAACCAACTCCCGACAACTGATTTAACACCCAACTAAAACAACTAAACCAACGAACACAACTCATTAACTTATCCCAAAACTTCCTCCACACCTGTTGCCGTAGATCACTACTAACACAACTATAAACAACACTATTATTATTATGAGTACAGTTAAAAGTACTTAATGATTACTAAGAGTGGTCTCCCTTGTCGGATAAAACTTTCAGGGGCGAAATATTTCTCAACACGGGATGGTAGTAAGTGCCTTTCACTTTATTTCGACCTAAGTCTCCCACGCTCTCGGGCCCGGTTGGAGCTGTTATGTCATCCTGGTTTAACGAGACTTGCAATATTTCTTTCGATTACACATTTTGGTTTCCCATTTATAAACCGAAGTTCTCCCATGAATGCATAATAGATCGGTATGAAAGCCCTTTCGGATATCCTCCCACTTTAACCCCCGAAGAGCCCTTTTCTTGAGAAAGGTTTGAGGATTTTTAACGTTCGCTGCGATAGAGGCTAATATATTTTTCAATACCAGCATATACTCAACGAAGTACCGGTTAAACACTCTGATATCCATCGCGTCAACCTCCGCTTATTCGGTTAAGTGAAACATTAAGAACCAATAATCATACTTATAATAATAATACAACTCACACTCTTCAACTTACTTCTCACACCCCCGTCCTCCCAACATGCATCATATCACACACCGTTACTACCGATCATCTCCTAAATTACCCACCAGTCACCCAATTTCATCAGTGCGTCACCACCTGGATCTACAAGATCGACGATTCAGGGTCAAACCGAAATTTGACATTCCTCCCAAAAAGTATTCCATGAAAAAGAGGAAGAATTTTGTGGCGCAGACCCGTTCTTAACTTTTCGAAAATTTAAACAGCTCCAGAAAACACCTCTGTTTTCAGTATTCGTTCAAAACAAAACCATCAACCTAGGAAAAAGCTATCTGGCCTACACAAAAACTTGACCGCTAGTTCGTCTCAGGGCTCATCCACACGAAGACTATTCCCAAGAAAATAGTAAAGTTCGCCGTTTACACCTTTCACCAGAGGAACCAGAACCAAACCCGTAGACACACTGCAATACATCCACCTAACAAACGGCTCTCTATAGTCTTATCCGGCTCCCGTCTAGCCTCCGACTAAAGTAGACGCTAGGTAAACTATTACATTATACTACTGCGGATTTTGAGTATTTCACCGAAAGGGGAAAGAGTTTTTTTTTTTAATGAATACTTTGTAAATAAATATTTATTTTAATTTTGCATTATATTTTATTTTATAGTATATTATTATAAATTATTGTTATATTATTTGTATTATATTAATAAATGTATTATTTATGAAGTTTCGTATTATATTAATATATATATAATGCGATATTTACTTTATTTCTTTGCCTCAATAATTCTATCATCCCTATTATTCTTTTTATTATTAATTATTGGTTTCTTTTTAACATGTAGGAATTTAATTAAAAACAATTATTTAATGAATTATCAAATATGTATACGGAAATATTCAATAATATTATTTTTTTATTTCATAATTATATATCCTAAGATGATTTACAAAATTAATTAGAATGATGTGTTTCAAAAGAAAGGAAGGAAGGATAACATCTAATGAAAGATAATACAAGTATGATGATACATTTAGGAAATATTCGAAGTTATTATTAAAATTTAGAAAATTTAGAAAAATGGGATGCAAAAAAAAATGTATATAAAGAATCAGAATTCTTCTAACTTTACCATAAAATTTTCCAAAATATTTGCATAAATATTTAAATATCTATTTAAAACAAATCCTCGAACATCTAAAAATTTTCGTAATGTCGCAAAAAACTTTAATTAGCTTTTATCAAGAAAAAAATAAAAAAAATAAAAAAAGAGTTAATGATCTTTTATCCGGAAGATTAAGTAGTAATAAGGCAAAAAAAAGAAGAGAGATTTTCAATTTTGCAACAGGAACATCTGCTTCAGAAGCTCCGGAAGTATCAGAAGCATCAACATCAGCAGCAGCAGCAGCAACAAGAGAAGGATGGGAAACCGAAATGCAGAATATATTGATAGAATCAACAACACCAATTATAATAGAAAGTAGTGGTGAAGAACTGGAAACTCGTGCAACCAAAAGAAGAAGAACTGAAAAAGAAAAAGAAGAACAATATTCCGAAGACGAAAGTAATGTTTTAAAAAATTTTCAATAAAAATATTTTATAATAAATAATAATATATAATTTATTTTATTAGATGAATCTACGTTGGCAAGGAAAAAAAAAGAAGATCGTACATTAAATTATTTGGTGAAAATCGATAAAAAAGTTAGGGACCTTCGAAAAGAAGTTTCGGACATCTGAAAAATGATGGAAAATAGTAAAATGATGAAAGAAAGTGACGAAATGTATGACCAAACCTTATTTATTTTTATAAAAAAAACTATTTTACTGATAATATTNAAACTTCTTCGTTTATTCCGTTCATTCAAAAAAAAATTATTCAACTCAGAAAAAAGGAGCTAGTCCGTACGTCCTGCTCCAGTTCGTCCTAAAGCTTCTACACTTTAAGACTATTTTCCAAGAAAAATAAAGAGTTTCGCCGTTTACGTCTTCTGCGAAAAAACTGGAACCAACTTTGCCGACCAAACTTCATAAGTATTTAAGAATAGTAACCCCAACGTCTTCTAGTCTTATCCGGTTGTTACTTAACCTCCGACTTAGACTGCCTTTCGTAACTTCTTAAATACCCACTTTAGTTTTTTACTGCGGAATTTAAGTGACGGACGAATAACCAGAAAGAGTTTTTTTTTTTTTTTTTTTCTAATGAATACTTTGTAATGGAATTGGACCAGTGAGGTCTCGACTTTATTCATTAATTAATATTTTATAAAAAATACATGAAGAATAAAACCTGACTAAGTTATAAATAACTACCGCCTAACCAACCACTGTAAAAGGTTTAACCCTTTTATATGGTAAGTGATTTCCCTACCAAAGTCTGTACAAAAAAATATTTGAAAGTAAGAGAGGAAAACAAGATCATATAAAAACCTCTACAGAACATTTTTTACCAACAAAACTACAACCAACTCCCGACAACTGATTTAACACCCAACTAAAACAACTAAACCAACGAACACAACTCATTAACTTATCCCAAAACTTCCTCCACACCTGTTGCCGTAGATCACTACTAACACAACTATAAACAACACTATTATTATTATGAGTACAGTTAAAAGTACTTAATGATTACTAAGAGTGGTCTCCCTTGTCGGATAAAACTTTCAGGGGCGAAATATTTCTCAACACGGGATGGTAGTAAGTGCCTTTCACTTTATTTCGACCTAAGTCTCCCACGCTCTCGGGCCCGGTTGGAGCTGTTATGTCATCCTGGTTTAACGAGACTTGCAATATTTCTTTCGATTACACATTTTGGTTTCCCATTTATAAACCGAAGTTCTCCCATGAATGCATAATAGATCGGTATGAAAGCCCTTTCGGATATCCTCCCACTTTAACCCCCGAAGAGCCCTTTTCTTGAGAAAGGTTTGAGGATTTTTAACGTTCGCTGCGATAGAGGCTAATATATTTTTCAATACCAGCATATACTCAACGAAGTACCGGTTAAACACTCTGATATCCATCGCGTCAACCTCCGCTTATTCGGTTAAGTGAAACATTAAGAACCAATAATCATACTTATAATAATAATACAACTCACACTCTTCAACTTACTTCTCACACCCCCGTCCTCCCAACATGCATCATATCACACACCGTTACTACCGATCATCTCCTAAATTACCCACCAGTCACCCAATTTCATCAGTGCGTCACCACCTGGATCTACAAGATCGACGATTCAGGGTCAAACCGAAATTTGACATTCCTCCCAAAAAGTATTCCATGAAAAAGAGGAAGAATTTTGTGGCGCAGACCCGTTCTTAACTTTTCGAAAATTTAAACAGCTCCAGAAAACACCTCTGTTTTCAGTATTCGTTCAAAACAAAACCATCAACCTAGGAAAAAGCTATCTGGCCTACACAAAAACTTGACCGCTAGTTCGTCTCAGGGCTCATCCACACGAAGACTATTCCCAAGAAAATAGTAAAGTTCGCCGTTTACACCTTTCACCAGAGGAACCAGAACCAAACCCGTAGACACACTGCAATACATCCACCTAACAAACGGCTCTCTATAGTCTTATCCGGCTCCCGTCTAGCCTCCGACTAAAGTAGACGCTAGGTAAACTATTACATTATACTACTGCGGATTTTGAGTATTTCACCGAAAGGGGAAAGAGTTTTTTTTTTTAATGAATACTTTGTAAATAAATATTTATTTTAATTTTGCATTATATTTTATTTTATAGTATATTATTATAAATTATTGTTATATTATTTGTATTATATTAATAAATGTATTATTTATGAAGTTTCGTATTATATTAATATATATATAATGCGATATTTACTTTATTTCTTTGCCTCAATAATTCTATCATCCCTATTATTCTTTTTATTATTAATTATTGGTTTCTTTTTAACATGTAGGAATTTAATTAAAAACAATTATTTAATGAATTATCAAATATGTATACGGAAATATTCAATAATATTATTTTTTTATTTCATAATTATATATCCTAAGATGATTTACAAAATTAATTAGAATGATGTGTTTCAAAAGAAAGGAAGGAAGGATAACATCTAATGAAAGATAATACAAGTATGATGATACATTTAGGAAATATTCGAAGTTATTATTAAAATTTAGAAAATTTAGAAAAATGGGATGCAAAAAAAAATGTATATAAAGAATCAGAATTCTTCTAACTTTACCATAAAATTTTCCAAAATATTTGCATAAATATTTAAATATCTATTTAAAACAAATCCTCGAACATCTAAAAATTTTCGTAATGTCGCAAAAAACTTTAATTAGCTTTTATCAAGAAAAAAATAAAAAAAATAAAAAAAGAGTTAATGATCTTTTATCCGGAAGATTAAGTAGTAATAAGGCAAAAAAAAGAAGAGAGATTTTCAATTTTGCAACAGGAACATCTGCTTCAGAAGCTCCGGAAGTATCAGAAGCATCAACATCAGCAGCAGCAGCAGCAACAAGAGAAGGATGGGAAACCGAAATGCAGAATATATTGATAGAATCAACAACACCAATTATAATAGAAAGTAGTGGTGAAGAACTGGAAACTCGTGCAACCAAAAGAAGAAGAACTGAAAAAGAAAAAGAAGAACAATATTCCGAAGACGAAAGTAATGTTTTAAAAAATTTTCAATAAAAATATTTTATAATAAATAATAATATATAATTTATTTTATTAGATGAATCTACGTTGGCAAGGAAAAAAAAAGAAGATCGTACATTAAATTATTTGGTGAAAATCGATAAAAAAGTTAGGGACCTTCGAAAAGAAGTTTCGGACATCTGAAAAATGATGGAAAATAGTAAAATGATGAAAGAAAGTGACGAAATGTATGACCAAACCTTATTTATTTTTATAAAAAAAACTATTTTACTGATAATATTTTTTAAAAAAAAGAAAATTATTGGGGAGATTGCAAACAAGTCAATTTCTAAAAAAATTTACCCAAATTCCAAAAAGCTGAAAGAGATTTCAGCAAGATTTTTAGCAAATAAATATTCGGAACTTTTTATACCTGCCGCCCAAATCCCAAATTATTTTGGCATTATGGCTGCCAAAATATGCCAAAATTATTTGGGACCCGAGGGTCAAAAAGTTCCAAATCCCAAATTAATTTTAACACCCTAAATTAATTTTGACATCCCAAATTAATTTTGCATCCCAAATTATTTTTGGCATCCCAAATATTTGGGAGCGGAAAAAATATTTGCGTGAGAAAAAATATTTGAGTCAGTGTAACGGAATAATTAAAGATTTTTTTAATGTGCAACATGATAATCAGTTTAAAATATAATAAAAAAAAAATACTTACCTTTTTTTTTCTCTCTCTAAAATTAGGTTCGTGGGTTCGTGAGGGCTTCGCGGATCTGTAGGGACGGTACGGTAAGTATTTTTATTTTTTTTATTTTTTATTTTTATTTATTTTAAATTATTTTTTTTTTAAAAAAAATATATTTACCTTTCTCCTTCCCTCTCTAGAATTAGGCTTGTGGTCCGGGGGGACTATACATGTCGTCAAAACTAATTTAACCTTGACTCAACTCTTAAAATTTCAATTTTTAATTGCGTCTGACTTAACTAATTGTATCAGTTACTAATAAAAATTAAAATTTGCCTTGACTCAACTTCAATTTTTTTCAATTTTAATTGCGTCTGACTCAATTCAATAGTTTTGACAACATGTATAGGGGGGACGATACAGCAAGATAGAATTTTTTTTATTATTCTATCTGTTGCGCAACAGATAGAATTTTTTTATTATTTTATCTGTTGCGCAACGAATAGAATTTTTTTACTATTTTTTTTATTATTCTATCCGTTGCGCAACGGATAGAATTTTTTTTATTATTCTATCCGTTACGCAACGGATAGAATTTTTATTATTATTCTATCCGTTGCGCAATGGATAGAATTTTTATTATTATTTTATCCGTTGCGCAATGGATAGAATTTTTATTATTATTTTATCCGTTGCGCAACGAATAGAATTTTTATTATTATTCTATCTGTTGCGCAACGGATAGAATTTTTATTATTATTCTATCCATTGCGCAACGGATAGAATTTTTTTTATTATTCTATCTGTTGCGTAACGGATAGAATTTTTTTTATTATTCTATCCATTGCGCAACGGATAGAATTTTTTTATTATTCTATCCGTTGCGCAACAGATAGAATTTTTATTATTATTCTATCCGTTGCGCAACGGATAGAATTTTTTTTATTATTCTATCCGTTACGCAACGGATAGAATTTTTTTGTTATTCTATCCGTTGCGCAACGAATAGAATTTTTATTAATAGAATTTTTTATTATTCTATCCGTTGCGCAATGGATAGAATTTTTTTTATTATTTTATCCGTTGCACAACGGATAGAATTTTTTTATTATTTTATCCGTTACGTAATGGATAGAATTTTTATTATTATTCTATCCGTTGCGCAACAGATAGAATTTTTATTATTATTCTATCCATTGCGCAACAGATAGAATTTTTTTTATTATTCTATCCGTTACGCAACAGATAGAATTTTTATTATTATTCTATCCGTTGCGCAACAGATAGAATTTTTTTTATTATTCTATCCGTTGCGCAACAGATAGAATTTTTTTTATTATTCTATCCGTTGTGCAACAGATAGAATTTTTATTATTATTCTATCCGCAGTGATGTTCAAAATGTGCTTCCAATGAAATTTTATTGGAATTGGAAGTTCCATTGGAAGTTCCATTGGAAGAATTGGAAGTTCCAATGTCTCACGTGCATTGAAATCTTCCAATTAAATACTTTGGCTATTGTATATAATAACTAAAATTTCAATATTTCCAATGCTTTTAATATGATCTTTTAAATGAATATGAATATT
>PQFF01000149.1:75967-123569 GCA_003547095.1 Diversispora epigaea
AAGTTATAAACCAATGTTTTCGCAACAATTTTGCACTGTTCTTCGATATATATCGCAGCAATTTTAATTGGCATTGCACTGTTAACAAATATTCTTTGAAGTTTATCGCAGTGATTTTAATTGAAATTGCACTGTTAACAATATCCTTCGAAGTTTATCGCAGCGATTTTAATCGACATTGTACTGTCAACAATATCCTTCGAAGTTTATCTTTAGGTTATACTCCGTTTTCAAATTTTTTTCGAAAGTTAACGTTTTTTATTTGTTTATTTGTACAAAAAGATCAGTTATCTTATCATATGACTTCTTATTTAACACAATATTTTTTGTTTATTTTCAGAAATAACTACTTTACTCTCTTAACAATCCTTATGAAGCTCTTCGAAAAGGAATACATTTATCTTCCTATATCGAATTGAATTTTGTTATTATTATATCAAATACACCATAATTCAAAATGTATTTAATAATATTTATTGACTTTATTTATAATTTTAACAAGTAAATAAATATATTTTATATTCTGTTTACTTTTAGGAATACCTCATTAACTTTAACATACACTTACGAAACACTTCGAAATGATGTATTTTATCTTCCTATAATTTATTTTGTAATATTTATTGACTTTATTTATAACTTTAACAAGTAAATAAATATATTTCATACTTTGTNCTTTGAAGTTTATCGCAGTGATTTTAATTGAAATTGCACTGTTAACAATATCCTTCGAAGTTTATCGCAGCGATTTTAATCGACATTGTACTGTCAACAATATCCTTCGAAGTTTATCTTTAGGTTATACTCCGTTTTCAAATTTTTTTCGAAAGTTAACGTTTTTTATTTGTTTATTTGTACAAAAAGATCAGTTATCTTATCATATGACTTCTTATTTAACACAATATTTTTTGTTTATTTTCAGAAATAACTACTTTACTCTCTTAACAATCCTTATGAAGCTCTTCGAAAAGGAATACATTTATCTTCCTATATCGAATTGAATTTTGTTATTATTATATCAAATACACCATAATTCAAAATGTATTTAATAATATTTATTGACTTTATTTATAATTTTAACAAGTAAATAAATATATTTTATATTCTGTTTACTTTTAGGAATACCTCATTAACTTTAACATACACTTACGAAACACTTCGAAATGATGTATTTTATCTTCCTATAATTTATTTTGTAATATTTATTGACTTTATTTATAACTTTAACAAGTAAATAAATATATTTCATACTTTGTTTACTTTAGGAATACCTCATTAACTTTAACATATACTTACGAAACACTTCGAAATGGTATATTTTATATCTTTCTATAATTATTGTTATATCAAATACACTAATTTTATTGTAATGCTATTGATTTATGTGATTTTAATTTCATATAAGAATATTAATAATATATATGTATCTAATAGAATATCTTCGAAGAGACAAGAAATAATAATTTATTTTATTAAATAATTATGTTAGGGTTTTATGTAGTAGTATTTAAAATCATAAGTTCTACTTTGTTAAGATATTTATGACAACAATGTAAGTATTCGAACTATTTATTTGAAAAATTAATTTGCTTCAAATCGCAAAACGTTACAATATTTAATGAAAATATACGACGTAATACACCCTTTAATAGTTTGATATAAGAGAAGATTCAAAGCAAATAATAATATTAACTTTAGTTACTATAATAGAAAAATTTTGTGAAAGAAATTTGAAAAAATCTCAAAAGGTAATTAAATATCTTTCGTAAGATTACGAAAAACAAAAACGAAGCTAAAATATTATTATCTTTTAAAAAAGAACAAGATGAAAAGAAATATCAAGAAAATATAATATTACAGAAAATAGGAACCTGTATCATATTTAGGAATTGTTGTAGACGTATTAGATGTATAGAAAATGATTACCTCGCGTCATTGTACGAAAACGTTGTGGAATTTTATAGGAAAATAGAAAAAAAAGAAAAATTTTAAGAATGTTATAAAATGTTTATTATCATCTTTTAATAATAAAATCAATAATAAATTATATAAAAATTCAGAAAGTAATAAAATATTACAAAATAAAATTTCTACAATTATATCGAAGTATAATGAAAACAATTAAATTCGAAGTAATCCGAAAGCAATAAACTTAAAACAAAATACGTCAAAATACCAATCGTTGAGTTTCACAAATATCAAAAAACATAACATTAAACTTCGAAGGTTTTCGATTTCGCAATATACGTATCGAAATTTAATTGTAAATTTTGATTTCGGAGGTTTGCGACACAATCGAAGATCTTCGAAATCTAACGTTATGATATAATTTCGAAAACCTTCGAATTAATATAATTACTGATGTAGTGCACAGTAATATACCTGCCACCCAAATTCAAAATCCAAATGCCAAAATCCCAAATGCCAAAATTCCAAATCCCAAATCCCAAATTATAATTAGTATCTTTTGCCGAAATCCCAAATCTCAAATCCCAAATCCCAAATCCCAAATCCCAAATACTAGTAATTTGTGCATTTTGACATCCCAAATCCCAAATTATTTGGGATTTGGGCAACACGTATACACAGTAATGGCACAGTAGTTTTAAAAAGTATAAAAAGAGAATCTATTCGACTTGATTCTCTCAGCTTTTTAGTAGTTAGCTTTTAGCTCAGAGCTTTTAATTTTTAACTTTAAGTTCAAGGAAGTTAGAAATTAATATTATAATTATAAAAATATAATTGTATTGTTAGGAAGTAACCATTAAATAAAATATTAATAAATATTAAATAAAAAATAATTAAAGAGATTTATTATCGTATTTATTTGATATAATGTTTATTAAAGTTATTTAATAAAGAAAGTACTCACAGATTAAAGATATAATCTTTAAATAAAATATGGAAGTATTTGAAGTATGAATTATAAGGAAGTTATCTATAAAGGAAGTTCGTAATAAAGGAAGTTCTAAGTTTAATAATAAAGGGATTTATTATTAAAGGAAGTTATTAATAAATGAAGTTATTAATAAAAGTAATTATTAATAATGAAGTTGTTAATGGAAGTAGTGAAGTTATAATGACTCGGAAGAATAATTAGTTTGTTAGTTCTAACTAAAAACTAACTGGTGCCTTCTAAAGGTAAAGTAATAACCAAACTGAAAGTCTTGTACCTAATGGGAAGGACTATAAACTCCTTAAAAGAACTGTAAGTGGGAAGTATGAAAGTACACCCGCGACAACGGTGAGATTTCATTTTTATTCATTAGTAAAAGTAGGGAAACCTACAAACTATTGTTTCTAGAAATACAATATATTAAAATATTAATATTGGTAAAATCAATTAATAATTTTATCTGATCAACCTTTTGTCACGTGACCAAAATTATGTTAGCCAATCAGAAATTGTGTCTGAATTTAGCCAGAAAAAAATTAATTAGTCTTTGAGCCAGAATTTAGCTGATGTAATTTAATTAGCCTTTGAGCCAGAATTTAGTCAGAATTTAGCTGGCGTAAAATTAATTAGCCAAAGGCGCAATTATTGAACCAGTCTTCATATCAATTGAGCCTTCCACCCTTAGTCTAAGATTTTAGCATAGGGAAAGTCTAGATTTTGATCAATGTGTTATACAAGTATTTATACTTATTTTACAATAAAGTTCAATTGAATTTTGATCACTCATATGACAAGTCACCAGAACGACTACTTAATAGATGACAAAACTTTATTATTGTATTCTTTGAAACTATTTCTTCGTTTTCTCTATTTAGATCCAATAAGATCCAATTTTGGGAAAATTTATATAGAAGATATTTTTTATAGTAATATATTATATAGTTGAGTAATGTAAGTAATATTTAATTATTTTTAAATTTTTTTATTAAAACTATTATTTTAATATAAACTTTTATTAAATTTTATGACTACTTTTGAATTATTTTATTAAATTTCAAATAATAATTACAAGTATTTAAGTATTTAATTATTTCAAGTATTTGAATATTTGAGATCTCAAGATCTCATGTTTTAGAGTTTATATAAAAAAATATTCTTTTTAATAATATTATATACCTTTATTAAATTTATAGAATCTGTAATAACACGTATATACATATTTAAATTTTATGTAATATCTTAAACATCTTTTATAAAAACTCGGATATTTTTGATATCTTTTATTACCAATATATAAATAATTTAAATAATTTAAAGTTCAACTAAAGATAATTTTCTTTAATCACCTGATCTGAATCTTAGATTTCTATTCGTTTAAATATTATTTGACCAGTCACGTTACTATTGATCATCATCCAATAAAAACAAACTAGCCCTATGCTCCCTATGCTTAAGATTCCGAAAAAAAAACTATCTTGATAAAAAAAAGTCGAAATGGAACCAAATCCTGATTCTACTGCCCCAATGCGTGCTTCATATGAACAACAATGGCTTTTGGACGATGGAACTCCTAAGCATTTAGATCCTTTAGCCAATCGTCCAAGACGTCTTTCAGATGTAGGAAAAGAAACCATTACAAATAATTCAGTACCAACAACAAAAAATAAAAGATTTAGTGGTGGAACGAATCATGCAACCACAAGTAACAACTCTACTCCTGCAAAAAAATCAATGAAAGAAATGACAAAAGCGGAACGTCGTGAATTACAAGAACGTCAGAGAGCTGCAAAAGCTGTAAAAACTACAAAAACTGCTAATAATGTAGTAACTCCTTCCAAAAAACCAGTACAAGGTGGTTCAGTGGCAAATTTAGAAGGAGGAGGGGGAGGGGGAGGAGCTACTTCTGAAACTTTGGTTACTCCAATCGCACATTCTGAATCAGGAGTAACTGTTAAAAATATAGATCCTAAACCTAAAGATAACAGTAAACAGGTTGCCCTCTTTTCACATTTGGAAATTCCTAAAGGTGCTAATACGAGTACAGCCCCCAAAGAAATTCATCCCTCAGTATTAGTTCTAGGTTTACATTTTTCAGAATTTAAAATATGTGGAGCAAATGCTCGTTGTATTGCCACATTGACTGCTCTTCAAAAGGTAATTCCTATACAATAATATATATTATAAATATTATTGTTATTTTATATATTATATATTTCATATATTATATTTATTATTAATTATATTTATATTATTATTTAGGTGATTCAAGATTACAAAACACCAGAAGGTACAACATTATCTAGACATTTACCTACTCATTTATCACCTCAAATTTCTTATTTGGTAAATGCAAGACCAATGTCAGTGGGAATGGGAAATGCAATACGTCATCTCAAATGGGAAATATCTACGATAGATATTGAAATGTCTGACGAGGAGGTACAATCTTTTATAAAATGGTTTGACATGTTTGACATGTTTTGAAATATTCGAAATGTTTAACATATATTTATTTTTTATTTATATTTATTTTTTGAAATAGGCCAAACATTTATTATGCGAAAAAATCGATAATTTTATACGTGATCGTATTACGGTTGCTGATCGCGTTATTGTTGAATATGGATTACAAAAAATTCAAGATGGCGATGTAATATTAACATATGCTAGGTTAGATATAATCTGTAGAAATCATTTCTTATATATTATTTTATCTTCGAAAGGCAAAAGAAAAAAAAATAATTACCTTCAATAATTTCCTTGGAATACTATAGATCATCAATTGTACAAGCGTTATTAATAGATGCACACGCCAAAGGCAAAAAATTTAATGTCATTATTGTTGATTCGCGACCAAGACTCGAGGGTAACTTCAATACTGAGTGAACTTGAAATATTTAGGTTTTCACCACTAAACAGTTAAAGCGTGTTTTAATAGGTAAAAAACTTTTGAAACGTTTGGTGGATGAAGGTATAAAATGTACATATACATTTCTTCATGCACTTGGATTTGCACTGAAAGATGTTTCAAAAGTTTTTTTGGGAGCTCACGCATTTATGTCTAATGGAGCACTTTATTCTCGAGTTGGTACTGCAATGGTGGCAATGATGGCAAAAGAGAAGAATATCCCGGTCATTGTTTGTTGCGAAACATACAAATTCACGGATAAGGTTCAATTAGATTCATTTGTAATGAATGAACAAGGTAACCGATAATTTTATGGATGATAAAACTGTTTTAAAAATAATATTTTAATAATAACAATTTAATAATAATAATAATAATAATTTAATAATTATTTTCTCGTCAGGAAATCCTGATGAACTAGTTAATATATCTACAACCATGATTCTAAAACCTGGATATTTGGACGAATGGTTGAACAAACCAGATTTAAAACTTTTAAACTTGTTATATGATTTAACACCTTCCAAGTATATCACATTAGTAATAACAGAAGTTGGTATGATTCCGTGTACTAGTGTTCCTGTAGTAAGTTTACAAGAATTTTATAATTTTATTTTAAATTTATTTCTTAATTTTGTTTCTAATTTTATTTCGTAATTTTATTTGTTAATAGGTATTGAGAGAATACAAGTACGTTTCATTTATTTTCATTTATATTATCTATATTTCATTTTCTATTTATTATTTATTGAATTATATTACTCAAAAAAAAAAAAAATTCTCTTAAAAAATAGACCCATGCTCCAATAAATATTATGTTAAAAAATTTAATTTTTCAAAATTTATTAAATGGTTTGATTATTTATTTATTTATTTCATTTCATTTTTTGTATATGTATAATTTGTATATTTAATTAATTAATTATTTATTTAACAAGAAATGTGAAAACAGTAATTATTGAAATATTTTACCTTTCGTAAGTTATCATTGCGAGATATTCAAATTATGCGATACTTTTCTTTTCAACACTTCTCAACACTTCGCAAGTGTTTACAATATAATCAGTATAATGGCCACGAGGAAGATGTCAAAAAAAATTCAAAGATCATCTCTCCTATGTTAAGTAAATAAAGATCGCCTATATGTTTGCTGCGTACGTGATAGAGGAATGAATGGCAACCTCGTGACTCGCTCAAAAAGGGAGTTTGTGTAGTATCAGAATAAAAATAAATAATGTTTTTTAAACTTCGAAATTAATAATATCGTACAACATATTTCCGTTGCACTATGATGTATGATGTAAATTAATTCATTTGTTATCGGAATTGCAAAAACTAGTAATTAGAGTTTTCCCTCTTCTTTAAATTTGAAATAAAATTTTCTACTACACTGCAAAAGAAATATGGGTCAAAAAAACTCTCGTTCTTCGAAATTTCATGAAAAGCGCAGAGTAAAAAACTTTGAGAGAAATGAAACCAAGAAAGGAAATAATGAATTAATAAAAATTACGGGAAAAGGCGATTATTATACTGCAACAAGTGCTAACTTGGGCTCAGAACTTTTAGATAAGTTTTCGTGAGTACTCGTTTTTTTATTCTAATATCACGTGAAACTATTTTCAAACACGTGATGGATTTGATGGATTTTTGTTTTTTCTTTAGTCAAAAATTTGTAGGCGATCCAAAAAATAGATTGGCTTCAAATGCAATTTCTGGAAATGATATGACTAAAGTGTTATTAAATCGTTCGGTAATTGAAATTTTCTTAAAAAGGAAAATCCTATCTTTCATGTCAACAAAATAATTTACATCATATTTATTATTGTTATTATTATAAACAGATTACCATCGATAATATTCATGTATTTTCTGAGAAAATTGAATTGGAAGGAAAAGCAACTAATCAAAGATCATCAGGACGTTGCTGGTTGTTCGCTGCCACCAATGTATTACGATTAATTGTTATGAAAAAGTGAGATAATTTTAAATCGAATTTTTAAATCTAATTTGATTCTTCTTATTGAGATGATTATTAAAATTATTATTATTATTATTATTATTATTATTATTATTATTTTTTATCCAGGTATAAATTGAAAGATTTCGAGTTATCACAATCTTACTTGTTCTTTTATGATAAACTAGAAAAATCAAATTGTAATATAGGAATTTATTTACATAATATTAAAATATTTTGATTTTGATATTCTTAAATAATATTAAATTATTTTTATAATGTTTGATTTTATTCTAGTTTTCCTGGAAAATATGATTGAACTTTCAGATCTTGAAATTGACAGTCGTTTAATTCAATATCTGGTCCACGAGCCAGTAACCGATGGTGGTCAATGGGATATGGTAGTCAATCTTTTAGAAAAATACGGGGTGGTTCCTAAATCCGTAAGTAATTCTTGAATTAAATATTATTCCAAAAAAAAAAAAAACTATGTTGTGAAATTATGTGAGAACAACTTTTTTTAATTTATTTTGATTTAAATTTTAGGTATACACTGAAAGTTTTAATTCATCCAATTCATCTAAATTGAATTGGTTAGTGATAGCTAAACTTCAAGAATTTGCTTATAAATTACGTGAATTACATTCTGCTGGAAATAGTATTGTTATGTTACGAACTGTAAAAGCTAAAATGATGGAAGAAATTTATCGTATTTTGGCAATTTCTCTTGGTGAACCACCTAAAGAGTTTGACTGGTCTTTTCTTGATAAAGATGGGAAATTTCGTGAATATAAAGGGTTGACAGCCAAAAAGTTCTATCAAGACTTCGTTAATTATGAGGTAAAAAAAATTATTATTAAAAAAAAATATTTAGAAACTGTTATGAAAGACAAAATACCTTTATTAAAAATATATTTTATTTAGGCAAAAGAAACATTGTCTCTCGTTAATGATCCTCGCAATGAATATTTCAAACTCTATACTGTCGAATATCTCGGTAATGTCCAAGGTGGTCTTCCAATTCGTTACGTTAACATTCCAATTAATGAAATGAAAAACTTGGCAATTCAAGCATTACGTTCAGGCAAACCAGTGTGGTTTGGAGCTGATGTTGGAAAACATAGTAATTCCGAATTAGGAATATTAGATAATAGAATTTATGATTACGAATTAGGATTTAATACCAAGTTTCATATGACCAAGGCTCAAAGATTGCAATATGGACAAAGTTCAATGACACACGCTATGGTATTCACCGGTAAGGATAAAACTTTTCGATTTTATTTTATTATTTTTATTATTGAATTACTTATTTTTATTCATTTTTATTAATTATTTTTATTGAACAATTTATATATTTATAGGTGTACATCTTGAAGATGGTGAACCAATTCGTTGGAGAGTCGAAAATTCTTGGGGTGAAGATCTTGGCGAAAAAGGTTATTTCGTTATGAATGATGACTGGTTTAGCGATTGGGTTTATCAAATAGTTCTAGAGAAAAAAGACGTTCCCAAGGAGTATGTAGCAATTTTGGATCAAAAACCAAACGTTCTATCTGCTTGGGATCCAATGGGATCTCTTGCTATTTAATCTTTAAAAACCCTTTAAAACTTTTAAAACGAAAATTTTTGGGGGATAACTCAATTCTTACTTTATCAATTCTTGGACAAAACTCTTGGGAGGAATAAATCAACTTGTTAGGAACTTTGGGAGAACTTTGTTAGAAATTTTGTTAGGAACTTTTGGATGGGATAATAGATATAATCACCTAAATTATATATGAAATTATATGAGATTATATGAATTATTTAATGAAATTATTTATTATATTATTTAATGTCAAAAAAAAAAAAAATACAATAATTTTTTCGTTTGAAGAGAGAGTTATCCGAATTTGATATTTAAATAAACCAAAAATTATATGTGACTTAAGTTTTATGTCTAGACCTCTTTTTAGGAATTGTTTGACTTGAATTTGGATGACATCGTTTAAAACCTGTGATGCATTTACTTTGTGATTGATCTGATTCGAGTGTGGACGAATCTTCTGAATTTTCCTCTGTATCTATTATTTCTAATAAATCTTCATTATCATTACCACTAAATTCTTTATTTATAACTAATTCTGATGATTTGGGTGATGATTTAGATGATGATTTAGGTGATGATTTAGATGATGATTTAGGTGATGATTTAGATGATGATTTAGATGGTGATTTAGATGATGAAGTGGGAATTTCTGAAAGTAAAAGAGGTAAAAGATTCCTCGGTTTGATATCTGAAATTTTATATTCTTCTCCATGATCTTCAGGATAATAATCATAAATATCAGATGGTAAAGAATATCTTCTCCCCCGGAAAACTTGACATAAATCATTTTTCGTTACTGGTTCCTTCTTTTTCTTGATTTTTGTACTTAAAAAAGGATTCTCTGATTCATCATGAACATCGTGAACCGGCACTATTGTCCCATTTTCTTGTTTTAATACACTATAAACAGATCCATTCTCATAAGCAATTTCCGTTTCATCTGAATATTTTTCTGAATTAGATTCGCTGTCAGACCATTCTCCATATGATGATGAATAATCGAATTCATCATTATCTTCATCGTAATCATCATCAAATTCTTTAAATCTATTTTCATCATTTCCTTCATTATATTCGTTTTCTTTATTTTCATCACTTTCATCTCCACTGTAATCATTTTCTTTATTTTCATCATTTTCTTTATTTTCATCATTTTCTTTATTTTCGTCATTTTCTTTATTTTCATCATTTTCACTAATTTCTCCATCTTCTTCACCATAATCATTTTCTTGATTTCCAACATTTTTATTCACATGATAATCATTTTTTTCATTTCCAACATTTTTATTATCATTTTCGGCTGGAATTGGCCATAGAAGTTTCGCAGAAGCGGATAAGGGTTCTTCGTCAGAGGGCATTTTAAATATAATTTGTGTCCCTAAGGCGAGAAAAACAAGTGCGTCTTTAGATTCTCGTTCACTTTTTGTAAGAGGTTGTGGCCTTTTTTTATTATTAATTCTATCCTTTTCAACTGCTAAAGGTCCAAAAGGATTATTTGGCGAATCTGTAGGATATTCAGTGTTCTTTGGACTAGGGAAAACCGGATAATAAGTTTCCGAATTCATTACTTTTTGGTCATTTGATTTCTTCTCCGTCTCTCTCTCTCCAAATTATTTCATAGTATAGACCTTTACTTCTGTTAAAATTGTGATATTCGGGTTTGCCACCACTAATTTCAAAATTGCATGTGACTTCGTGACTTGACTTATACACCTATTTCATGTTTGTGACATCATACGTGAAGACCAACATTGTGTTCAGATTTTTAACAAAATTCACTGGATTTACTTCGCCAGTAACCATCAAAATGCCTAAAACAAAAAATACTACACGACCTTTACAGGCTTACTTTACCTCCGTACCTACCAGCGAAAGGAAAAGCGCGACAGCTGCTTTCGCTACGGCATCAACCCTAATGGAAAAATCATCTCAACCAAGACGTATGATTCCTAGAGAAAAATCAGGACGTCCTAGCTCAGTTGTACGCAATAAGGTGGAGGTTCCAACAAAATATGTAAAAACCGAAGATCAAACAATTAATAAACGCAGTTTTCAAAATAACGCAATAAAAAAAGAGAAGGATTGGGATCTTATAAAAGAAGTAACAAACAAATATCAAAATGAACATAATAACACAGTTCCAATAAAAAAGGAAGAGAAAAGGAATTTGAACTTTGAAGTTTCAAAACAAAAATATACAGAATCTTCACAGGATTCGAATTTTTTCGGGGACTCTTTGTCCGATGATGATTGTTGGAACGAAAAGACCAAAGAAAGGTGGTTAGATTTAAAACGTAGTCTTTCGGAAGATTGCAGTGAAGGGCCAACTACAACGATTTCACTAGAAAAGAAGCTCACTAAAGAGCAACTCAAGATCTATGATCTAGCGTTAAATTCTCGAGATGGAATATTCTTTACAGGATCCGCAGGTAAAATATTATTAACTGTTAATATTATTTTATTTTTCTTAAAGGATCTATCGTAATTTAATTTATAAATTAAGGTAGTGGTAAAAGTATGTTACTTCAAAGAATAATCGCAGCACTTAAGTCTAAGTTAGGAAGTGAATCGGTAGCAGTTACTGCACCTACAGGTGTAGCAGCAATAAATGTCAGTGGAAATACTTTACATTGGTTTGCTGGAATTGGGAAAGGAGAAGAGGATGAAAAAATACTTCTTAAAAAAGTTAAGAATAGTGTGGGTGCTAAAACGAGATGGACCAAAGTTGAAGTTCTCATTATTGATGAAAGTAAGTATTGTAATATAATTTAAATTCTCTTTAATCTGAATTCTTTAATAAAAATTATATTAATAAAATAAAATTATTTAGTATCAATGTTAGATGGTATTCTGTTTGATAAACTTGAATTTATTGCAAGAAAGATTCGAAATATTAATCAACCATTCGGTGGCATTCAAGTAATTCTAATTCTAATTAAATTAAATTTTTAGTATTCTTAGTAATGATTCTTCGAGATAATTTTAATTTCATTGATTTATAGATAATTGTAACTGGAGACTTCTTTCAACTTCCTCCGATTGCAAATGCCAATTCAAAAGTTAAATTCTGTTTTGAAGTAGCTTCTTGGAAAAAATGCATTAAAAACACTATTCAATTGACCCAGGTTTTTCGTCAGAAGGAAGCTGGTGAATAAATAATGCATTAAAATTTTCCAAATACCTATAAATATTTTCGAATATCTTTAATACTCTTCATTTATTTCTTTATTAGAATTGATCAACATATTAAATGATATAAGAGTAGGAAAAATTACAGAGAAATCATCGGAACTTATTAAAAGTTTAAAGAAACCAGAATATCCGGATGATGGAATATTACCTACTGAATTGTAAGTTCAACTTAAAAGATATTATTTAGTAATGATTCATTATTAAACATATCTATATATTAAAACTATAGATTCCCGCGTAATTTTGAAGTAAACAATGCGAACCTTGCACAGTTGGAAAAAATAAAACATAAATCTCATTCATTCTTTGCTAAAGATTGGCAACCCGATAAGATAGGACAACTAGAAAAATTGGATAAAAACTGCCTGGCTCCTAAAGTATTGGTATTGAAAAGAGAAGCTCAGGTCATGCTGATTAAGAATACGAGTAAAGAATTAGTGAATGGAAGCCGAGGAGTAGTTATTGGCTTTCGATCTGTTGCTACTGGTATGGAATTTTTTAAAGGCGAAGAAGAGTCATTAAATGTAGGTGAATTAGAACCTATTGTAAGGTTCGATAATAGTATCGTAATGGCAGTAAAAGAAGCCGAATGGACTTTGAATGGAATGGGAGAAGTAATCTTGGCAAGGCGTCAACAAGTAAGTTATTTCAAATGAGTTATTTTCCGGGTATTTTATTAATTTTATTAATTTTATTTAACTGAGATTCTTTGTTATTCAAGATACCGTTGATTCTCGCTTGGGCAATTAGCATTCATAAAAGTCAAGGACAGACTTTAGCTCGTGTTAAAGTTGATCTTAAAAGAGTTTTTGAAAAGGGACAAGCCTATGTAGCTCTTTCCCGGGCAACCTCAATCAAAACAATTCACGTGCTTGGGTTTGATGAAAAAAAAGTGATGGTACATGAAAAAGTCAAGGAATATTATGCATCACTTTCCCCAAATTCACATATCTCAGAAGTTAAAGATGAATATAGTGACACGAAACCTAAAGATAAAGAAAATGAAAAGGGCAAGGAATATTATAATCCGCTTAACTCAAATTCACTTGCCTCGGAAGTTAAAAATGAATCTAACGGCATCAAAAACGAAATTTCCCAGAAATATTATAATTCATCTTCCGCGAAAGTTAAAAATGAATATAGTGATACCAAAAGTGAAATTTATAACCAGGTAAACAAACGTAAGGCTCAAGAGATTGATGATGATGATTCTAGCGATTCTTGTGTAATATTGGGCTACAAGTCTATAAAAATTGAGTAATTCTACTGTCTTAAAATATAAGAAAAAAGAAATTAAACAAATATTTACATTATTGTATAAATTTTAGAGTTGAATTTATATATGAAATGCAAATTGGGGGGTTTTTTTTTATTTGATTAACAATAAAATCAAAAAAAAATATACAAGAGGAATTTTTTTTTTATTTTGGAAATAAAGTATCTATATATAAAATGTATATATAGTATACCTCAGGAGTAAATATATAAAACAGATAATTAAATTTGAAATCAGGAAAAAAAAGAATTGAATTTCTTTTATACCCGATTTATAATATTTTGACCTGTGGTAGATGAATCCACGATAAAAGAATGTGAGAGATTAGGAACAAAAGCATCCGAATCATTACCTATTTCTAGACCATTACAAAATAATAATTAAGTTTCTCAAATACAATAAAATTATAATTGTCTCTTAATCACGTGGCAGCGACGAAGTCTCCACAGATCCTTAAAATAGACCCGGGTCTAGACTTTTATCCCTATATAAATAAAGTATCTAACATAAAGGGAGGGAGGAGAAAATAAATTTTTTTTTTATAATTTTATAAAAAATATTTGAATAGATTTGAAATAACCCGAATACAAAAAGAAATCTGATTTTGATTTTATAATTAGAAAAAATCCAATCTGATCCGATTTTCCCTTTATCTTTTTTCTATGGGTCAATATTTTTGCAGAATTCTACAACTTTATTACAAATAAATTCAGGTATTTATTATATATTGATTATGTATTTCCATTAAAATATACAGTGCGGAACCTCTATAATAGGAACCCGATTATAATAAAACTTTATTTACTAAATATAGAAATAAAATTATAACCATTCAGAATCATTGGTTAAAATTTTGATCTGATCAAATTTTACATTTGACAACTCAAGTGATCGTAGCACTGCGTTGAATAAATTCTCATATACCGAGTTTGTTAATTCTTGTCCAAATCCTGGTATTACCTCAGTTTCAATATCAGTAAGTCTTTCAGGTGCGAATTTTAGTGAAGTACAATAGAACAAATGGGGGCGTGCATTTACGTATATTTCAGTACAATTACTTTGCTTAATAATATGACATTTATATAATTAATAAAAAATTATATACAAGAAATTTCCGGATGGATTGTAACACATCATTAATAATCTATACTAGACTTTGCTAAGTATGATTGACAACTTCAATTTTAATTGCACTCAATTCAATAGTTTTGTAGTATGCTTTAGATTTTTCTTGGTCTTAAACTTCAACCTAGATTTGTTATCTTTTGAATTGAAATTTTTAATGGCTTCATTCACAGTTGTGTCGATTATGTTATTTCAAACTTTCTTACTTCTCAATTTTAAGTAAATGACCATTCTCAGAAATTGTATCTTTGGAAAGTTTATATATTTTTATCTACATACTGTTCATGAAAAATTTTATTTTGATGATAAATTATGAAAGATAATAATAATTTTAATAAATTGTTTGAATAAACGATTATTAAGCTTTATTTATAAATATAGATAAGATGGCTTATAATTTTTAAATTTGCACATGATTTTTTATTTTTGTGTAGCAAAAGTAGATAAGGATTTCCATCTTCAGAATTTTTAAAATTTGTTTAAAATTTGTTATATATTTATTAAAACGATGACCGAGAAACTTCCAGATTTTACAAAGTTATCTGATAGAGTTAGTCGGGTTCTTGGTAAAAATTCTAATGAATTCACTTTACAAGGTAAAATCATTAAATATATATATTTTTTATTATTATATTCAATTATTGATTCAGATATAAATTGATAAATTATAAAGGAACAAATACATATTTAATTGGTACTGGATCTCAAAGAATTCTTCTTGACACAGGAGAAAAACCAGAATATATTCCCTTGTTATTTAATTCTATCAAACAACTTGGAGAGAACATTAATATTAGTGATATTCTTATTACACATTGGCATAATGACCATGTAGGTGGTGTGGATGGTATTCTTCTTTACATTAAGGAGAATAATTTACCCATTCCCGTAATTCATAAAAAACTTTGTCCCAAACAAGACAGTCCTCACCATCAAACAATTTTTCATCAAATTAATGATAATCAAATATTTCAGACAGAAGGTGCAACCCTTCAAACTATTTACGCTCCAGGACATAGTGAAGATCATTTGGGATTTTATTTAAAAGAAGAAAATGCAATATTCACCGGGGATTCTGTGTTAGGGGAAGGTACAACAGTGTTTGAAGATCTAACAGTATATTTGGATTCTTTGGAAAAAATGAAAAAATTTTCACCAAATATGTTATATCCTGGTCATGGTCCCACAATTAAAAATGGAACGGAAAAAATAGAAGAATATATTGATCACAGAATGAGACGTGAAAATCAAATTTTGGAAGTATTCAAAAAGGAGAATCGATCATTAACTCCTGCAGAAATTGTAGAAATTATTTACGCAAAGTATCCAAAATCATTATGGCCTGCAGCTGAAAGAGGAATAATATTGCATTTGATAAAATTAGAGAAAGAAAATAAAGTTTATAGAGTTGATAATGATAGTGAAGATAATGTTAAACAGAAATGGTCATTGGCTAAAATTTAAATAAATAACCTTTTTGGGTTATCGCATAGTTTTTTTTGTTTTTTTTTTAGTTGTTACATAATTCAATTACATGTAAATTTTTTTGATTAATACTTTTACCCGACTCGATCATAATTTATAAATAAAATGGAAAACATTTTCTCGATCATAATTTATAAATAAATAAAGTAAAATAAATAAAGTAAATAGAACAGTCTAACTAAATATTACTCACTTTTTTAAATTTAAATTTAAATTTTGACTAACATAATTCTTATCGTAATAAAGCAATGATGATAACTACATATGGGCCAATTTTCGGAATGAAATTTTATATATTATACTATATTATAATATAATATATAAAATTTCATTCCGAAAATTGGCCCATATGCCATTGACAATGGGTTCCATTTACAGTAAAGATAAAAAGATATAAAGATAAATCATTAATCATTTTCGCAAATTATATATAAGCCCTTATCAATGATAAGTTATCAGCAAATCCAGAATTCAATTTATCTGTAAAATATCCCCCCAAGAAAAATTTAAAAAATTTGAAAATTCGAAATATATATATATATTTTAATAACTAAAAAAAAAATAATACACTTTTGAGAAAAAATGCCACCGCAAGGAATAAAATTTTCTAAACTTGATATCACAAATGGTCAATTGCTTGAAAAAAAATATGTCAGTGAGTATAATTTTATATATATTATAATATTCTTATAACATATATATATATTTTTTCAATTTTCGATATTTTTTTTCCCTCGCTTTTTAAAAGATTTGGCAAGTGCAACTCTCGGTAGTTCTGTTGAAGAATGTTCCGATGAATTTTTTGCCGAGGCAATCAATTTATTAAAACCAGAAAAACCGATACGCGATGCCGGCCGTTTTACCGAACGTGGTGCTTGGTACGATGGATGGGAATCTCGAAGGCATAATCCTGCTTTTGATTGGTAAACAATTTGTTTTATATGGTATAGCGAGAATGATGATGATATTAATAGCATTAAATTTTTATCAGGGTTGTGATTAAATTGGGGTATACGGGCTATATCACCGGTTTTAACATCGATACTTCCCATTTTAATGGCAATCATGCCCCAATAACAAATGTAGAAGTTTGTTATTCCGAAAATAATCTCATTCACAGCGATGACATTGAGGTAATTCATACTGCAACTGTTATTATGTACGTTTGATACGTGCGCTTGATTTTATTTTGATCATATTAATCGTATGAATATTATTTATTTTTTCAATAGTGGACCGAAGTATTACCCAAATCGACTTTGGGTCCAAGTTCTGAACATTATTTTGAAATACCCATGACTCAACAAAAGGTTTCTCACGTTCGGTTGAATATCTATCCTGATGGCGGGGTGGTATGCATTATCTCATTATATCACTATATCACTATATCACTATATCACAATATCATATTATTTATCACATTGTCGTATCTTTATAATAGGCTCGATTTCGAGTATACGGCGTGGTAAGTGCAAAATGGCCATCGGATCCTACTACCCCAATAGATCTCGCATTCATTGGCAACGAAGCAAGAATTGTGACCTGCAGTGACCAACATTATGCTAAGGTCGAAAATATATTATTACCTGGCCGTGGTGTGGATATGAGTGACGGTTGGGAGACTAAGCGCAGTCGCCAAAAAAATCACACTGACTGGGTGATTGTGAAATTGGGCAGTCCGGGATATCTAGAATATGTGGAAATTGATACCGCATTTTATATTGGGAATTATCCCGAAAGTGCGAGTCTTGAGGCGTGTTATTCTAAATCGGTAAAAAAAAAAAGTGCATTTATTTCGTTTATCTCGCGTTTATTTCTTGTCACTTATTTCATTTATTTTTTATATAGTCCATCCCTGGCGAAATAACAGAATGGACTCAAATTTTAGTGAGGTCTATGTTGGGACCTCACAAACAACATTTTTTTAAATTATCATCTAATGATAAAAAATTCTCTCATGTACGATTGATCATCTACCCCGACGGAGGTATCAAACGTTTACGCATTATAGGTCGTCAAAAATACTCACCTGATAATAGTGATAATAGTTTTTTGTTATTAAATAAGTTTAATGACTCGCCTGTACTTTCTCACATAATTATTGCTCAACCATTAACTTATGAATCTTACGCTCCCTACGGTCATATAATTCAATCTTTTGGTGAACCCCATGCTATCACAAATTCAATGACCACCGTTGCTCATAACATTCGTGTAACACCTGCCAATCAGGGAACAGCACGAAAATATAATAATATAGCGCCAGTAATAAACATTCGTCAGAATGATATAATTTCCAAGAAGAAGAATAACGAAGATGCTCAATTCATATCGAAGGCCGTTCCAAATTTAAGTTTATATCGTTGCTTGCCGGTTAAAACTTTACCGTTTAAAGTGAAATTGTTAGAACGACATTTGTATTCTAGCCAAGCTTTTATACCCATGTGCGGTGGAACAAAAGTTCAATCGTATTTAATAGTCGTTTGTCTGAGTGATCATGGTAAATATAATATAATATAATATAATATAATTTGATAAATCATTTATTAAAGGTTTAATTAACGCTAATATGAATTATTTTCTTTAAATACTTAGACGGTAAACCCGATTTAAAAACACTGAAGTCATTCTTGTGTTCAAGTTCTCAAGGAATTAATTATTACCCAGGTGTATGGCATCATCCTATGATTGCTCTTGACGAGGTAATTCATAATTTTATTTTATTATTGAAATTCGTCTTTAATTTCTTTAACTTCATCACGTTTAACAATTTTCAATAATAATAAAAAAATAGACGACCAATTTTGTATGTTTGACGCATGAATCAGGTGTACCAAATCAAGATTGTGAAGAAATTTCAATTTCTTCACATAATATTGAAATCAAAATAAACAATTTACATAACGTGAAGTAATGATTGTCATTATTCATTATTCATAAACTTGGATTAATAGAATACTTATTTAGACGTAAACAGGTTATCTATTGTTTCCTAATAAAGAAGTTATAAAAAAATTAGTAAAAGATTACACGTGATAAAATGGTTATTCCGAGCAATATATATATATATATATATATATAGACGATTTTTTTTTCACAGTAAATCATTTCTCTTCTCTCCAGCGAAAATAGAAATTCTATTTAACTTTTGACATGGGAGACACATTAAAATATATTAATGATCCAATTCATGTAAATTATAATTTATTTTACTTTAAAGTATAAAATAACAAATTGTAATAATTGTAATAATTGTAATAATTGTAATAATTCATAATTTATAAAATATAATAAAAATATTAGGGATATATGGAATTTGAAGATTGGGCCATCCAATTCATTGATACTCCACAATTTCAAAGATTACGAGATGTTAAACAACTAGGAGTTACTTATTATGTTTTTCCCGGGGCAAGTCATAATCGATTTGAACATAGTTTAGGTGTGTTGCACGTGAAATTTTTCATTTTTTTCTATTTTACTTTTTGGAACACAGATTTATGTTTTCAAAAATTTCTTTTGATTCCTTTGTATTGATGACCTTATAAGGCACCGGTCACCTTGCTTATAATTTGGTAAAACGAATTCAACAACAACCGGATCTTGAACCATGTGAAACTGATTTGAAATGCGTCACTTTGGCAGCTTTGTGTCATGATTTAGGTGAATTTTATAGCTAGAATTGATGATCAAATATATATGTATATATTTTTTATAAATTAAAGAATTTATTATTTCATGAAATTAATGTAGGACATGGCCCATATAGTCACGTATTTGACAATGAAGTCATTCCGCGTCTGAGGTTTTTTTTTTTTTTAATAGTTGAGAAATTTATTTTAAATGTGTTAATCTTCCTCTTTTTCTTCTTTTTCTTCTTTTTCATAGACCAGAAGTTAAATGGAGACATGAAGATGGTTCCGTAATGATGCTGAATAGTATTATCGACAAGGAAAACATTGATATTGATAAAGAAGATGTTAAGTTTATTGAAGCACTTATTACTGGTGAATCGAAAGGATTGTAAGTTAACTAAAAATAAATACTTTTAATTCCAATTTTGATTCGAATAATTTTGATTAAAATTTTTTCGACTGTTCATATAGTAATAGATCTCTTTACCTTTTCGATATCGTAGCTAACAAACGTAATTCAGTTGACGTTGATAAATTTGATTACATAGAAAGAGATTGTTATCATTTGGGAATGAAATCCAAATTTGAATTTTCTCGTCTCATGCAATTTTCTCGAGTAATTGATGATGAAATTGTATATCATCACAAAGAAAGTTTTACCGTTTATGAATTGTTTCATACTCGTTATTCGTTACATAAAAGAATTTATAATCATCGCGTCGGTAAATAGCTTTATTTATATCTTAATTATAATCATTATCCATTCAGTTATTTATTTATTATTATTATTATTATTATTATTATTATTTATTATTATTATTATTATTATTATTATTATTATTATTATTTATTATTATTTATTATTATTATTATTATTATTATTATTATTATTATTATTTATTATTATTTATTATTATTTATAGGCAAGGCTATAAATTTAATGGTCACTGATGCTCTCGTAGAAGCGGATCCTGTATTTAATATCGTGAATTCTATAGATGATCCTGAAGAATATGTTAAATTATCTGACAGTATTCTGACAAGAATTGAATATAGCGATGATCCAGTACGTTAATATATATATATATATATATATGGTAAATTCTAATGTAATAGATTTTCTTAATAATTATTATAATAATTATCTAGAGGTTAGCAAAGTCAAAAGAGATCATAAAAAATATTCGATATAGAAAATTATATAAATTTGTGGATGAATGTTTGATTCCACATCAAGTGGATATTCCAGAGGTATTTTATTATCTTTTATTAAAAAAAAAAATTTTTTTTCTTTAATTGAATGATGAATGTATTTAATATATTTCATTTTCCATTAAATAATCTAAATAATTAATTGAATTAATTTCAGAATAAGCTCACTCCAACTGAAATAGTGAGTCATCAAAGTGGTAGCGATTTAAATGATAATGATGTTATTGTAGAAAGATTAAAGATGAACTACGGAAAGAAGGATAAAAATCCTGTTGATAATGTAAAATTTTATGACCAGTTTTACCAAAACGAAGGTAAAAAAAAATCTTATTATTTAATTAGATACATTAGATATGTATAAAATTACTAAAATTTATAATATATATATTTTTTTTTAGCATTCAATTTATCACGTTCACAAGTGAGTTATCTTGTTCCTGAACAATACGAAGAGGAAATCGTACGTATATTTGCTCGTGATTCAAGCAAGATTAAACAGATTCAAGAAGCTTTCCGAAGATTCACAAAGAAGTTAAATATGGAGTCTTCTCCGAGTAATGAAATAATTAACAGTCGAGGTTATTCAATTCCCGATGGTTACTCTCCGAAAAAATTAAAGCGTCATCGTACCTTTACTAATTCGACTAGTTCGGAGCGTGCATCACGTGTTCCACGGATTTTATAAATATTTATTCTATTTTTTGTAATACAAAAATTATACTTTTTTATTTTTTTTATTTATTTTATTTATTTTATTTTATTTTATTTATTTATTTTATTTATTCATTTTATTTATTTATTCGTTTTTATTTTGTTCGTTTTGATGGCCTATAAAAATTTATGTAACTGTTAATATGTATTATTCATTTTATTATTTATTATTTATCCCTTGGATTGTCGGTTTTCACATGCTACATTGTTTTAAGGGATAATATTTATCATTTTTTGTGAATCAAAAAAATTTTAAGATTGTACATTAGGATTATATAAACTAAATCAATTTCCTTAATTTGGAAACTTTTTTTAATTCGATAAATTTGAATCTTTGAATTTGTTATCTCATTGATCTTGATGCTTTTATTAATCATATAAATTAGCTAAAATTAATATCAATCTGTAAGTAAACATTTCTCTATAATTTATTTTTACTAGAAATATTCCATCTAAATAAAGTGAATAATTTTTTTTTTATTGGATTCAATAAGATTAATTAATTAAAATAAATTAATGAAATAAATATTTTAAAAATCAAAAATCATTAATCTCAAGTCATCATGATTTTTTGGCTTTTTCATAAGCTTTTTTCTCCCCTTGTTCGGTCTCTAGTATGCCCATAATACGATTTATTTTCTTTTTGTATGCAGCATCTTTTTCTTTAATCAATCCAGAACGTTGCCTGGCAATAAAGTGATTATCTTTACGTAATTCTCTGATAGCACCTTTGCGTTCTTTCTTGTATTGGGCCCTTAATTTACTTAATTTAGCACGTTCACGATCTGGATCATAATGTCTATCAACCGAAAATCTAAAATGCAAGTATTTGATTATATTTGATTAGTTATATTGATTAATTAATATTGATAATAAATTAATTAATTTCTTACTTCTCTTCGAACTTTGGAATATATGTAGGAATTGGAATAGGTCGATGATGTTGTAATTCCAAAGGTTTACGATTATCCTTTGAAAATTTTTGAAGATTTTCCAATTTTCCCAGAACATCCGAAAATTTCGCCTAGTGTATGGAACAAAAATTTAATTCATTAAAATAATGTAAAAATAATGATTAAAAAACCATTAAATACAAATACACCGTTAAATATACCTTAACAATTTCAGAAAATTTATCAATAGGGTAGAGCGATATTATTCTAGAAATTGGACTAAAGAGTTCTATAAACGCGGATGTAGAACTATATAATTTTGCATATTTACTGACTAAATGCAAAACCGCGTTTAATACTGAAACTCTAAATAAATAAAGAATTAAATTTTATTGTAAGAAATATTTGATAATATATTTTTAGATGAATGATTATATAAGATGAGATAAAAACCTAAACTCGTCTTTATTAAAAATATCGGAATAATTCTTTTCGGAAGATGTTACCCCCAATAATTGTGAAAAATCTAAAGGAAAAACTTCATTGATTTTGCTTGGATCCTTAATATGAAAACTCGTTATTAATTCTTCCGTTAAAGGAAATGTTCCTGGAATAGATTTACTTGAAGTAAATGTTCCTTTTGGCGCAAGGTATACTAACGCACTACAAAGAAAATTGAGAACTTCGGGACAAATACGTTGTGACAAACTTTGAGCCTTTAAAATAAAAAACAAAAAATATTAAAAATCAATAAATAATTAATATATGAGCGAATCTATTTGTCACCACTGGTGACTGTCACCACCGGGCAAAATTATCTAACCCTAACCTTAATTTTGCCCAGGTAAATTCTAATTTTGCCCAATGGTGACTATCACCGGTGGTTACAAATAGATTTTTTTTTAATATATATCTATATATTGATCAATTAATCAATATTCACATAAAATAAAAAGAATTACCTCATGCATTAAATTGCATAAAAAGATTCCTGCTACCAAATCGCGACCAAATGATAAAGGACATTGTGCAAGGTATTGTCCCATAAGTAAAATAGTTGGTGTGACCACGGGATGATGAAAATCGGATGATGGAAACACTTGTAATGAAATTCTCAACAAAATAAGTTNTAAATGTTCCTTTTGGCGCAAGGTATACTAACGCACTACAAAGAAAATTGAGAACTTCGGGACAAATACGTTGTGACAAACTTTGAGCCTTTAAAATAAAAAACAAAAAATATTAAAAATCAATAAATAATTAATATATGAGCGAATCTATTTGTCACCACTGGTGACTGTCACCACCGGGCAAAATTATCTAACCCTAACCTTAATTTTGCCCAGGTAAATTCTAATTTTGCCCAATGGTGACTATCACAGGTGGTTACAAATAGATTTTTTTTTAATATATATCTATATATTGATCAATTAATCAATATTCACATAAAATAAAAAGAATTACCTCATGCATTAAATTGCATAAAAAGATTCCTGCTACCAAATCGCGACCAAATGATAAAGGACATTGTGCAAGGTATTGTCCCATAAGTAAAATAGTTGGTGTGACCACGGGATGATGAAAATCGGATGATGGAAACACTTGTAATGAAATTCTCAACAAAATAAGTTCTGAAGCTGAAGGAAATAATGATTTCGATTTTTTTACTCCCAATCCCTTCGTTAAACTAATTTGCATCGAAATAATTTTTTCGATAAAATAATCCTTAGCAATTTCAGGTAATTGATGTGCAAGGTCGAAAATATGCCCCACAAATTTGTTAATAAGGATCATGGGGATAGGGTCTTCCTCTGAGGAGCGATATAGGATATAATCCATAAGGACCGGAAATAATTTCTTTTTCAAATAAAAAAAAAATTCCAGTAATAAGAAATTAGAAATCATAAAATTATATAACTCGTAAAATAAAATAATATTCTTACCTCCAATTTTTCTCTATTGTCTGTTGAGAGTTTGATATTATATAATACACGAATACGATGTATAACAATGGGGACGTCATTATCGTCAACATTATCGATAATTTTTAAAAAATTTTCTAGAGATGTTGGGCACGGAAAAGTGTATGGTAATTCTTTTTTGTCTTTATTTTCTTTTTTGGTAACAGACAATTTATTACTTTTATCCAATCTTTTTTTTGTAAAACTCTCATTTTCTTCACTTAATTCATCTTTTTCAAATGCGGCTTGTGATAGATCATCATCTTTTAGATCATCGTAATTATCTTCAGTATCATCATCTTCATCATCTTCATCATCATCTTCGCTTTCATTATCTTCTTCTTCTTCGTCTTTATCGGTAACGTCCTTTAAATTTATTCCTTTACCAAGTCCGTACAAATTATGATCATCAGGGATATAATCATCTTCGAGATCATCAGCAATCGGTTCTCGTTTTTGTCTTTTATGCTTGTCTTTTTCATCTTCGGATTCTGAATCCGGGCCTTCCATACGTCGTTTGCGTGCACTCTGTATTAATATTAAATTGATAAATTAATAATTTTTCACGTTCACCTTTTTAAATAAATCAAAAAATTCAAAAAAAAAACGAACCTCTAATTTTTCGAGTTTTTCTTTTTCCTCCAAAGCAATTTCTTCTTCAGTCTTAGTTCTATCGGTTGGCCTACCGCGTTTTTCAAATGCCAACTCACGCACATGTCTATCGTATTTATCATTTTTGTCGACTTGTTTTGATTTTATTTCTGAATTCAATTGATTTCTTGATGTAAATTTTTCTTCTTGAGACTCTAAATTTTTGGATACTGATTGGGGGATAAGAATATTACGAATTTCATCAACCTCGTTATCCAATTCATTTCTTATGCGTTCGTCAGTTTCTTTTTCGATCATGCGTTCATACTAAATTCAAAATTATATAAAATATATAAAAATAAATAAACCGAACAATTTTCAAATTCTAGGATATAAAGAAATTTATTTTCCTCACCTTATGCATTTTACTCTTTGAGATAACTTCTTTCATCACCTCGGCTTTGGATTTTTTATGGTCTACTTCCTATAATAGAAGTATATATACAGGTATACATACTTTATAATTTGAATCATAAAAAGAAATAATATGAAATAGTAATAATTATAATAACATTGTTTTCTGAATCCTCAAATCCACCAAAATGATTTTTGGTAACAGTATCCTTGTCGATAATGCCTAATTAAAATCAAATAATAAATAAATATAAATGATACAAAATAAATATAAATTCCGAACAAATTTGTTTCAACTAGGGAAATTTACCTTTATCTTCATCACTTGATACTAAATCTGGCTCATCGAAATCATCATGTAGAGACAAGGATTGACCATAATGTGTCAAATCATCTTCATCTCCAAGATTGAATAATGACAATTTTGATTGTCTCTATAAATTTTACATTTTATAAGTTGAGAGATAATTTTTTTTTTTTTTTTAAAAAAAAAAAAAAACCAACTGAGACACTTTAAATACCTGTTTTTCTCTTGTAAACCTCTCTAACATTTTATCTTCAGGTGATAAAGTAGGATCATTCTCACCAAATCTTCGATCAATCACTCCACCTGCTTTATTCTTATTTTCCATTTCAACGAGCAATGTTTTCTTACGCTAAACCAATAAAAAAAAATATAAATTGAAATAAGTATAGTTCTAGATAAATTCAAATTAAAGGAATAACCAAAGAATTACCTTTTCGATCCCAATTTGTCGGTTTAGCCCAGGCCTTCCTTGAACACCTTTTACCCTTTTTCCTAAAACATCATGTTTCATTCTTGTAACTTTCATTTCGAATGGATTTATTTTATCATTTAATTGGTTTAACTTTGTCTTGATATCATTTTTTCCGCTTTCTATAGGTGCTCCCCTTTTTCTCTGTTTTTTACTAGTGCTCGAGCGAGAAGTTGGGCCAATAACTCCAACTTCTTTCAAAGTCGTTTTGAGGCGTTTTAACGCGGATCCTCCTTTTTTCTGCGATTTTGCATTCATATGCCCTTTCTTTTTTTAATTCAAGATTATTAAGATCTTATACCACCATTCATCGATTAAATCATGTGACTTATGAGATAATAAACTATAAATAAAATATTCTTTTCACTAGCATAGGGAAAGTCTAGATTTTGATCAGCATGTTACACAAATATTTATATTAATTTTACAATAGCGTTCAATTGATTTATGATCGTCCATATGACAAGTCACTAAAATGACTAAATGATTGGTACTGAAATTTTGCAGGTATGTTCTTTCAAGCCCTTACTTTCGTTTGAACACTTTTGATCCCACCTGATCTCACTGTCATTGAAGTTTATGTAGAAAGTATTTTTTATATTAATATACCGAAATTGTAATAAAAAAAAATATTTAAAAACTTATTAATCAATAAATTGAAAAGTATATAACTTTTAAATTTTTTATTGTTTTCAAACGAAAAATCATTTTATTTATTTTATTAAAATTTATTATAGAATTAATATTAAACAATATATGATCTCACAAGATCTTATATTTTAGAGAGTCTATATAGAAAGTATTTTTTAATGTGGAATATAACTGGAACTATTCATATTTATAATAATAAGTTAAATATCAGTGAAAATAAAGTGTATTTTTAATAAAACTAACTTTATATACAATTTATAGAATCTATAACCTTTTGAGTATTTAGAAAATTCAAATATTTTTAGATGAGAATTAATATATATATTTTTTATCACTTTATATGCAGAATTATACAAAATACAGTATAATTTTTTAACAAGTAATAAAATATATTTTAAATAATAAATAAAATTTGAACTTTGGCTTTGGAATCTAAAGATAATCTCGCTAATCACTTTTAATCACCTGATCTGAATCTTAAATTTCTATTCGTGCAGATCAATCACGATACTATTGNTTACTTTCGTTTGAACACTTTTGATCCCACCTGATCTCACTGTCATTGAAGTTTATGTAGAAAGTATTTTTTATATTAATATACCGAAATTGTAATAAAAAAAAATATTTAAAAACTTATTAATCAATAAATTGAAAAGTATATAACTTTTAAATTTTTTATTGTTTTCAAACGAAAAATCATTTTATTTATTTTATTAAAATTTATTATAGAATTAATATTAAACAATATATGATCTCACAAGATCTTATATTTTAGAGAGTCTATATAGAAAGTATTTTTTAATGTGGAATATAACTGGAACTATTCATATTTATAATAATAAGTTAAATATCAGTGAAAATAAAGTGTATTTTTAATAAAACTAACTTTATATACAATTTATAGAATCTATAACCTTTTGAGTATTTAGAAAATTCAAATATTTTTAGATGAGAATTAATATATATATTTTTTATCACTTTATATGCAGAATTATACAAAATACAGTATAATTTTTTAACAAGTAATAAAATATATTTTAAATAATAAATAAAATTTGAACTTTGGCTTTGGAATCTAAAGATAATCTCGCTAATCACTTTTAATCACCTGATCTGAATCTTAAATTTCTATTCGTGCAGATCAATCACGATACTATTGATCATCAACCAATAAAAACAAACTTTCTCTATGCTCTTTTCACTCAATTTTTGACAAGTGAAAAAAAGTATATATATATTATATATACATTTACTGATTATTTTTATCATATAAAACATCTACAAACTGTTATTTAGTTTATTCAGAACTTGTTTGGTACTGTCCTTAAATTACATAGAGTCAAATGTATATACATAGAAAGGAAAGTACATATTTGGTCTTTAGCGAACATGTTCGGTAAGTTTCATACATTACTTTGAAGGTAATCCAGTATAGTTTTTTTTTTGGATTTGGGGTTATATGCAATAGCCATCTAGGTGGCAAGTCATCATCTTATGTTTTTAGATGATGGCCGATGGCATTCTCCTACGGTCACGGGAGGTGTCGTTTGCGCAGTCTGAACTTGTTATGGCTTTTTAACTAGAAAGTTGCAAATTCTAGTTGATGCTTGGTCCATTAATTAGATCAGTCTATAGAGAAGTCAGTAAGAGGATGTAATTTCTTCGGAAATTATCGACTAGTTACTGGCTACATTTAATATTTAATATTAATAAAATGATAAGTGGTTTGTCTCGAATAGATGTACCATGGTTCAGCCCTTTCCAAAAGTAACAAATTCAAATTCTTCACCAGAATTACAAAATGATCAAAGCAAATTTTGATTTTTACTAGTAATTGACACAATTAATTGAGTCAGATGCAATTAAAAATTGAAATTTTAAGAGTTGAATCAAGGCCAAATTAATTTTGATGACATATATAATTTGCATCATCTAATTAGCAAGAGAATTTATTATGCTAGTATTAACCATTGAAAAAAGTTTTTGAAACAATGTTTTTAATTTTATGTATGTGTGATATGAAAAATAAAATTGTATGCATCAATATAATTGTATTATGCTTTTAACTTCTGCGTCATGACTCAGGAAAATAATTGACTTTACTCACAAATGGATTAATAGTTAATTACAAAATTTATTTTAATATACTGCGATCAAAATGGCAATATACTTTTAATTACACATTCACCCTCTTATGAGCTTTTATTTACCATGGATTTGATTTTGATTGATTCAAATGAGACGTTGTAATATTTAATATTTTAATTTATACTTACAGATTTATTTTTACGCTTTCTTGATAGTGCCCCATAATTGTAATGTATAATAATGTATACATTCTATATCCTCTCTTGTATGGGATGATATCAAATCCCTTGATTTTCTTGTAACTTTTTGAACTTTGAATTTTCCAAAATCCAAAAAAACCACCCACAGAAGAACCATCCGCACTAGCGGAAGAATTTAAATTTCCTTCATTGTAATTGTTGTTATGCCCATAGTCATGTCTTCGTGATAATTGTTATTATTATGATTAAATCGTAATCATTATGTATAGATGATGGAGATGATGTTGACGATGGTGATATTGACAATGATGATGATGATGATGATGATGATAGTGATTTTGCTTGTAATAATGTCTTATTTCTTTTAATAGCTTTACCCCACAAGCCATCTACTTTATTGGTATCACTCTATAGAAATGCAAATAAATATTTCACAGTAGGTATAATCGTTCAAAAATAAGATAAATGGCAGATGCAGGAATATTCCGATAGTTAGATTTTTATTGATATAAAGAATATAATCGACCCCTCCTCCGGAATCAACAATTCTTTACTAAAAATTTGTATTGAAAAATTCCATGATATTTTTTATGGCGTAGGTTAATAAACGCATCCATTTCAGTTTCCTACTAGGGCGTAGTTAATAGGTACAAGCACCTGGCCTGGCCTGGCTATAGAGCCCCATCAAAATATATATTATTCCAAATATACCTACTTTTCCGTTTTTTACGAGATTTTGAGCAATATTTCGAACTTCTTGAGATATGGAAGTTTCTCAAACGTAGAAAGTAATAGTATTAGACATATTGATTAGAATTAAATTTTACAGCGAAATGATTATTATTGTTCTTTTTTGATTTTTGATATATTCATATCCCTTAAACCATTAATTTTCACATGCTACTATGTTATAGTGCCCGCTGGACGGTTTAAGAGAATTAGATTTTTGAGATTAATGTATTTGGTTCACAGTGCAAGGACTAGAACTCTGGGTAAGCTGAATGATGATAACGTAAAATTTAAACAAACGCTGCTATACGTAGTGGTGTTAGTAAACGTAACAACGCTACTATACAGTCTAAATACTAATTATCGTTGTTTTTTTTTTGCTTCCTTATAACATAAAAGTTAAGAGAAGATAAACGCTCTGGTCTGGATTTGATCCGCAAACATTGGTGATGTTATTGAGCGATTGCTTTCTACATAAACATTATAGCCCAAAATTTAAGCTTCAGCCACAACAATAATTTAACGTCAATGTGGCACTCCATTATTTTAATTAAATGTTTAATTAATTTAACGTCGGTGGCGCTGTTATTTAAATAACGGATTTGTAATTATCATTTTGGAAATAAGCCAATATTTATATATAACGAGAATATCTATAAAAATCCCAAACTTTTCAAAAATCTTCAAACATTATGAATTTGTTTTGGAGAGCCCAAAATTTAAGCTTTAGCCACAACAATAATTTAAAGTCAATTATTTTAATTAAATGTGTAAGATTACGTTTAATTAAATAACGGATTTGTGATTATCATTTTGGAAAAACAAAACAAATAATAAGCCAATATTTATATATAACGAGAATATCTATGAAAACCCCAAACTTTTCAAAAATCTTCATACCTTTAGACTCGAACTTAAATAACCAAAATGAAATTCAAACTCTCGCCAATCTTGATATTAATTTTCGTGGCTACATTCTCCGTAGCAATCGCTATTCCTGAGAAAAGAGAAGATTTCTGGGATGCTTCTGAGAAAAGAGAACCTAGTATCTGGAAAAGACAAGATTTCTGGAAAAGACAAGGTTTCGCGGAATGACAGAGGGGGAAAAGACAGGGTTTCTGGGATGCGGAAGCTCAATAAAGAAAGGAAGATTATTAATGCCGTCTTACATCGCCGCTTTTCAAGGTGATGAGAAACATCCTGAATACACCACGATAATCCTAGCATTAACTCAATTTTTTAATCCCCAAAAAGTAAACAATAGAAATATCAAAAAATAAGATATAATTATTTTACACTGTAATTAAATATCTAGATTCTAATAAATGTTTCCATATTAATTTTATGCGTCAGTTTTCAACTTATATTAAAGATTTTATTTATCAAATCCGTATTTTATGTAATGTATAAATAAATCAAAGTTTTCTTCTAATTACTTGAATTTTTTGAGTTATCATTGCTTCCAATACGAATAATTTTTAAAAATGAAAAAAACAAAAAAAATGAGAGCATTATCAATTTTATTTTTTTATTATATTAACTATCTTCATTCATAGCTAACGCGAAGCGCCCTGATAGATATCCTAACAGTGATGGATCATATAAAAATGTTATTCTTATAAATTTTAATTAAATTTCGAAAAAGTATAAATAAACCCACGAATCGAACTTTATGAAAATATTTTTATCTAGAAAATATTAAATCTTTTCGTTAAATTAAAAAAAAAACGGAGATTTCTTAAAGTGTTATTTTATGAAATAATGAAATAATGAAATATAAAGGAAGGTATAACTAAAAAGAAAAAGGAATTGAAATATTATTATATTATAAAACTTAGAACAAAAAAAAAAGTAAAAAGCGGAAAGAAAAAAAATAATATTTTAAAAGTAAAAAAAAATTGTTTATTGATTGTCGCTGTGATTGTCACATGAGATACACGAGATACACGAGATATACGTCATATCACCAACAGATAATAGATAAATAATAGATCCTGAGAATTATCATACTAAACTACGGTCGACAGATTAGAGTTGCGATGGGTACAAAAATTTTTTCCGAAAATCATATTGTATCCTAGTAAATTTGCTTTAATTTATCAGCGCGTTACAAAATAAATTGAAAATTTACAACCGATTTAAAATTTCAAACCAAAAATAAATTATTTTATTTAAGTTATTATTATTTTTATGAAAAAAAAATTCTTCAAAGATGATGCTATATTATTATATGATACGTTTTGCTTTAATCCATTTAACCGAAAAGGTCCAAACCCAAATCATCATCTGATTCTTCTTCTTCTGGTTCTTCCTTAGCTGGAGCAACCTCTCTAGTGGTTTCGGTTGTAGCCGTAGCAGACGGGGCGAGCGCAGCAAATGCGGATGGATCTGCAAGGTATTCCTTGATCTTATTTTTTTTTTAAAAAAAAAAAAAAATTTGATATGGTATTAGAAAATTAAATATATCGAAAACCCAAAATTAGTTCCCAAAAAAAAACCCCCCATCAGTAAAAAATTAGAGTGAATCAAGTTTTAAATTCATTGAATAATATCTCGTTGATTAATAAGGGTCATCATACGGCTCTCTCATATTTGGTTCGATATTTTTTATAATTTTCAATTACCTTTTCGGAACCAGAGAAAGTATAATCAGTAGCAAGTGAAATGTGTAATAACGTCTTGTACCCATTGATGAGAGAATGATGTACAGATGCAATTGTCGGATACCCAATTGCAAGAGAGATTGAAGCAATATTCCTGATACCATTTGCGATATGTTCAAACAAGGTNCGAAAAGGTCCAAACCCAAATCATCATCTGATTCTTCTTCTTCTGGTTCTTCCTTAGCTGGAGCAACCTCTCTAGTGGTTTCGGTTGTAGCCGTAGCAGACGGGGCGAGCGCAGCAAATGCGGATGGATCTGCAAGGTATTCCTTGATCTTATTTTTTTTTTAAAAAAAAAAAAAAATTTGATATGGTATTAGAAAATTAAATATATCGAAAACCCAAAATTAGTTCCCAAAAAAAAACCCCCCATCAGTAAAAAATTAGAGTGAATCAAGTTTTAAATTCATTGAATAATATCTCGTTGATTAATAAGGGTCATCATACGGCTCTCTCATATTTGGTTCGATATTTTTTATAATTTTCAATTACCTTTTCGGAACCAGAGAAAGTATAATCAGTAGCAAGTGAAATGTGTAATAACGTCTTGTACCCATTGATGAGAGAATGATGTACAGATGCAATTGTCGGATACCCAATTGCAAGAGAGATTGAAGCAATATTCCTGATACCATTTGCGATATGTTCAAACAAGGTTGATTCTTCGATGTCAAGAACCTCAGGTGGGAAGGTGAAACCGTTATCATAAATTTGAAGAACGTTCAACCCATATGTAAAGGGAGAAATGTTTAACATGTTCAACAAGGTGGCCTCGGAAGCACCAACTTTACTTCCAGCTTTCAGAAGAGCTACATCATTAATAATTTCAATAGTACCACGCGCAATTTTGGTCGGGACTCCTAAAGCCTGGAAGAAAGACGTCTTTCCTGGTTCCATGCCAGTGTTACCGGCAGGAACAATTACATCATTAGGAGCAACTGCACCCGCTTTGGCTGGTGCACGAACCTAAAATTTGAAATAATTGTATTTATATGTAATTGATTCGAATTGATTTTTAATACAATTAAAAAAAAAAAGAAAATAAAATGAAATATCATACTCTGTTAGATAAAATTGTATCTCGTGTTAGTTTTAAATCATCTTTTGTAAACACAAAACCGATGTTGCCCTTGACATGGGGTAACAATTTCTCATATTGAGGGTTATCGCCTATTAAAGTTCGAAGAGCCCTTCTGACCATAGTGTTCTTTCCCATCAAAACGACTGCCTTTTTACGAAGAGAATGACGAATCTGATGCATTTGATTGGACCCGACATTATCGACATTCACAATAAAAATGGAAGGGTATTCCTCTAATAAAGCTTTGAGCTTTTCAAAGTATTCAATCTTTTTAGCGCGACTGTCTCCCTTTGACATCTTGAATTTTTACAAAAATATTCACGTGTTCAAGGGGATCCTATCCGGAAGCTTAAAGACGAGTCTAATAAAATTAATCAAAACGGTATATAATAAATTCTTTGCTAAACGTTTTAGACCGAATTTATGGTTTACTTGATGGTTTAAATAAAGAATTTATTTGTCAAAAATCAAATTATCCAAATGGATCGAATGGATGTGTTGATTAATGAATGAAATCCAACGCGAAACGACTTAAATGAATATTTAATTACATACCGCAAATATAATTATTCGCGAGAGAGGAAGAAACCTGTAAGATCTTTGAAACATCTTAAATACATGTAATAGATTGACCAATCATATGTGATCAGATATTTTTTTATCCGAATTAATACAACTTTTCAAAAAAATCGAAATCGAATAATTTAAAATGGGAATCGTATTGGCCAAATTATGGCGCAAACTCACTAGCAAAGAGGAAGTTAAAATCGTAATTGTTGGATTAGATAACGCTGGAAAGACAACAGTTTTGTATAAATTGTAAATATTCTCCTAAGATGTGTATTTGTATGCTTTAGATGTATCTTAACGAAAATAATTTAAATAGTTTTTCTAAAATGTTTATTTAATAAGATTATTAAATGAAGTAGTTGTAACGACACCTACTATTGGAAGTAATGTAGAGGTAATGATATAAAAATATTGTATACATGTTTTTATTAAATAATTATTATACTCAATTTGATGATTTTGATAATTTATCAATTTGTTTTTTTTTTTTTTTGGAAATTAGGAAATAATTTATAATAATATACACTTTTTAATGTGGGTAAGTTTTTTTAAGAAAAAAAATTTTTAATGGATCAAAGTTTGATTTTGATGAAAACTGATTCTTTATTCATAATTGCGATCCTCAAGGATTTAGGAGGACAAGATTCTTTACGTACATCATGGAAAGCATATTATATAAAGACAAAGGCAGTTATTATGGTTATTGATAGCACAGACAAGGATCGACTTCATATATCAAGAACAGAGTTACATACAATGATGGAAGATGAGGTATTGAAAATTAAATAATTTAAATAATTTAAATAATAAATTAATTAATTATTTAATTAATTAAAATATATAAATGATTTAAAAATATATAAATAATTTAAATAATTTAAATTTTTTTAGAATCTTAAAAGTTCAGTTCTACTTGTATTTGCAAATAAACAAGATGTAAAGGGTGCATTATCAGNAATTTTTTTTTTTTTTTTTTTGGAAATTAGGAAATAATTTATAATAATATACACTTTTTAATGTGGGTAAGTTTTTTTAAGAAAAAAAATTTTTAATGGATCAAAGTTTGATTTTGATGAAAACTGATTCTTTATTCATAATTGCGATCCTCAAGGATTTAGGAGGACAAGATTCTTTACGTACATCATGGAAAGCATATTATATAAAGACAAAGGCAGTTATTATGGTTATTGATAGCACAGACAAGGATCGACTTCATATATCAAGAACAGAGTTACATACAATGATGGAAGATGAGGTATTGAAAATTAAATAATTTAAATAATTTAAATAATAAATTAATTAATTATTTAATTAATTAAAATATATAAATGATTTAAAAATATATAAATAATTTAAATAATTTAAATTTTTTTAGAATCTTAAAAGTTCAGTTCTACTTGTATTTGCAAATAAACAAGATGTAAAGGGTGCATTATCAGCAGTACAAATTTCAGAGGCATTGAATTTAACAAGTATGAGAGATAAACAATGGCATATACAGGTAAATGATTAAATAAGATTAATTTATAGTTGACATATAATAATAATAATAACATTTGATTATTTGGTTAATATAGCCATGTTGTGCTTTAACTGGTGAAGGGTAAGTTAATAAGTTAAAAAAAAATCAATTAATATATTAAAACAAGATCTAATCAATTAAATTTATTAATTGTAGATTATTTGATGGATTGGATTGGATTGTTAGTCAAATTGGTAATTCTTGAACTTTTAATATAAATAAAATAATGAAAAGGATTTACAACAAAGGGTATTAAATTTAATTTATGTAAAATAAATTTTGTAAGATATTGATCAAATAAGTTTATTTTTAAAATATCTATTATTATATATTATATTACATCTATTATTATAAATTATTTATGTTTAATCTAATAGATAAAATTTATTTAGAATTAATAATTAGATAATTGGTAATGTCTTAGAATAGGCAATAAATCAAAAAAAAATACTTAAAATCATACCTGAATTAGGAAATTAAAAAAAAAGTTCAAACAAAAATTTCTCCATCCTTATCAATACATTTTATTATGTCTCTAGTTTTTCTTTTTTCTTTACCTTTAGTATTATTCCTTGTCGAATGTTGTTTATGACTTTTCTTTTTAACTGTCTTTTTCTTTAAAGATTGTGCTACACGAGCTTTTATATCAACTTCAGTAAGTTTAATGTTTTCAGAAGATGGCAAGGTTTTCTTGGTATCTCTGTGAGCTTTGTATTTACGGTTATTCAGAGGTTCTGGATCCAATTCATTTTGAATAGTAGAATTTATTTCTTCTGATGATGTTATTTCTAGACGATTCATAGAATTCATCTGATATTTCAAATGAAATTAATGAAATCGATTAAATCAACGAAAATAGTCATAGTCCTTATATAACAAAACTCGCTTTTTTTACCATGCTCGTATTTTCCGTGGAATCGCTGCCATATTCATTTTCACTTTCTTCTGATTCATTTGATTCTTGATCAACGTCTCTATCATCACTATCATCATTATCATCACTATTATCTAGCGATTTGCCTATTTCATTTTGATACTAATAAAATATTAAGTACACGTTTAAGGTTATTATTAAAAAAAAAAAAAAAAAAAAAAAAAAGGAAATTTGATAAATTGTAATTNATTATATTACATCTATTATTATAAATTATTTATGTTTAATCTAATAGATAAAATTTATTTAGAATTAATAATTAGATAATTGGTAATGTCTTAGAATAGGCAATAAATCAAAAAAAAATACTTAAAATCATACCTGAATTAGGAAATTAAAAAAAAAGTTCAAACAAAAATTTCTCCATCCTTATCAATACATTTTATTATGTCTCTAGTTTTTCTTTTTTCTTTACCTTTAGTATTATTCCTTGTCGAATGTTGTTTATGACTTTTCTTTTTAACTGTCTTTTTCTTTAAAGATTGTGCTACACGAGCTTTTATATCAACTTCAGTAAGTTTAATGTTTTCAGAAGATGGCAAGGTTTTCTTGGTATCTCTGTGAGCTTTGTATTTACGGTTATTCAGAGGTTCTGGATCCAATTCATTTTGAATAGTAGAATTTATTTCTTCTGATGATGTTATTTCTAGACGATTCATAGAATTCATCTGATATTTCAAATGAAATTAATGAAATCGATTAAATCAACGAAAATAGTCATAGTCCTTATATAACAAAACTCGCTTTTTTTACCATGCTCGTATTTTCCGTGGAATCGCTGCCATATTCATTTTCACTTTCTTCTGATTCATTTGATTCTTGATCAACGTCTCTATCATCACTATCATCATTATCATCACTATTATCTAGCGATTTGCCTATTTCATTTTGATACTAATAAAATATTAAGTACACGTTTAAGGTTATTATTAAAAAAAAAAAAAAAAAGAAAGAAAAGGAAATTTGATAAATTGTAATTGAAAATACCGTTTCCAAATCTTTTTGATATTGTTTGGTGAAACCGCTTGCTGCTACTTGAACATCTAAATTAAATTCTCGATTTACATCAAGTTTGAATTTGGGATATAACATGCTTTCATAATTGTATTTCTTTCTAAAAAAAGTTCGTATACATTCTACGTCGCGGTTAAAATACCATTCAGCATTTGGATGTGATATTGATACCATTTGTGGAAAATCAATTAAAATGGGATCTCCGTTTTCTTTAACGAGAATATTAAACTCATTAAAATCTCCATGAATAAGACCACATTGTGCAAGTTTTACAATAAGATTCATTAATTCGGAATAAAGTTTCCCGGGATCTTTTATTTCAGTGATTTGTCGCCTAGAATAAATAATTAAAAAAAAAAAAATTAAAAAAAAAATTAAAAAATAATTATATAAAAAGTTTTTAAATATAAATTAAGAATTCGCGACTCACAAAGGATATGCATCAATAAATTCCATTACTAAACAATGTCGGCTGTTATCAATTGGTTTAGGAACAGGAAATCCATTTTCATGTAATATCTAATAATAAATTTTTATATGAATCAGATTTTGGAAGAGTATTATGATAAATTTTATTGTTATACCTTCATAAATGAGAACTCTTTAATAGATGCTAGTCTCGACATATACATCCAAGATGCTGATTTTCGTTTTTGAAGATAATCGCGTTTTGATTTAATTGCTCGAAAAGAAATGCGGCCAAGTCTATTATTAATAAAAAAAAAAAAATTATATAAAAAAATATAAAAATATTTATATAAAAAAATATAAAAATATTTATATATAAAATGATAAAAAAAAAAAAATTATATAAAAAAATATAAAAATATTTATATAAAAAAATATAAAAATATTTATATATAAAATGATAAAAAAAAAAATTAGATTAAAAATAAATATGCCAACCTGTGAATCTTCAGGACAAGTTGATTTTCATTTTCATCAGCAACAATGTAAATATCTGTAGAAAACCGGTCAGCAAAAAATTCAATCACAAAAAAACATTTCGAATACATATATAAATAAAAATTAATTTAAGATATATTACCTGCCTCTTTTCCAACACCAATTTGATTTCCTACAGAATAAATGCTACCTCGTTTTACGAATGTCTTTAATGACAAGTAATCATAACCACCATAAGTTAATCTATATCCATCATCTATTAATTAAAGATTAATTAAGAAGATTCTTAAAAAAGATCTTATATAAATAATTTCATAAATTGAATGTCAAATTCATTAAAATCTAAAGATATTCTTACATTCTGCATTTTTTACACTAGATATAAGATTTTTCTTTGCAAGTTCACCTAATATTTTATGACTTCCACCGTGTCGTAAGCCAGCTATTTGGGCAATAAGTGGTGTAGGTACTATTTCATGATTCTTTGAACCCATCTCGACCTTTAAATTAAAAAATCATCTTTAAAGGTTGTCCTCAGTGAATTCTCAGAATTATTATTATTTTTTTTTTAATTAAATCTTACAGCTGTAAGAACACGGAACTCTTCCGAGCTCATATAACGTAATACTTTTGCATCTAATTTCATAACGAATTTTTCGAATAAATTATAATAGTATATTGAAAATAAATCTGAATCTCATGAAATTCAATTCGACTTGGATAATCTAATTTATTCGATTGATCTGTATTTAAATGATTGTCACAAAGTCAACTTATCTAAACTTACAATGCATGCAATGCATGCACCACATAGTATTACAGTGATACTTATCCAAATTTGGGAATTCTGGTGGGTTTTTAATTAAAATGATCACAGGAGTTTTCCCCAGTTCTTTTCATGTTAATTTGAATTTGAAACTTTTAGTCTTTAAGGAACCCAAGCATTTCTTTTAATAATTTTGTTATTGCAGTTATTATTCCTAATTTAAGATTAAATTCATTGTTCTCATGGAGAACCCTGAGATCAAACAATCCCACGCTTCAAAACCTCAAGAATGGAAGTCTCTTCAAGATGTCGTCGCTTCCGTGAATTGCGAATCCCGCGACAAACTAGTCTCCCTTATTCACGGAAAAGCATCGTAAGGCATCATAATTATTTTTGATTTTGATTTTCCTTTTAATAAAATAACGTATAACGTAAAATATTTATTTTAGGTTAGATACAACTGAAGGTGATCGTAGGAAACCTTTTATGTTAAACTTTCTAGTCCCACAAAGACAACAATTTCTTAAACTTAAATCGCTTGTCAATTGGTCTGAGAATGCGGATGTTATTCGTAATTGCGAGGCAAGTTTATTTTTTTTGGTTATAATTAGTATTTGAGAAATTAGACAAGTTATTAAATTTATATTGATTATTTAATATTTATTATTTATTTATCTAGTCATATCATCAAGCAGTTCAAAATCAACAACAAAAGATGAATCAAGTATTATATTCGCTTATGGATTTCAATTATGGTGTAATACCGAAAACAAGGTATTAATGAAAATTTAAAATATTTTAATAATTCATTCAAGTTAATAAAAATTCAATAAAATTCAATAATAAAATTTAATATTAAAATTTAATAAAATCGTTAATTTTCGAAGTGTCCGCTGCCCGGATATAACGACCGCAATTGACGTACTTACAACCGGTCGATATCAGAAGTTTCCCAAGATAATTGAGGTACAGATTATATCAATATCAAATCTTTGCTTTCTAATCAATATAATTTATATTCTTATACAATTTCTATATATTATAGGAAACTCTAGCACCAAAGATAGTGTCCGATAAAGAAGTGAAAGAGGCATTAAAGAAAATAAATACAGATATTGAATTACGAATTTTAACCGAAGAAGTTCTTCCACCTGCTATGAAAAATTATCATGTGGCAGATGGGCGTATAACGTTCAAAGTCGATAAAGAATTTGAGGTATTTTTTATATTAATATTATATTTTCCCTTAAAATATACTGTATATTTGTTTGAAATTTTTAATTTTACAATTAAAAAAATTATTAAATTAAAAAAATTATTAAATTAAAAAAATTATTAAATTAAAAAAATTATTAAATTAAATTAAAAATTCAGGTTGTTTTGACACCAAATGTCGCGGAAGAAAATGTCTATTGGTTCATATTAGACCTTAAATTCTTAATTCAATCTGAACACGATAAACTCTCTAGTGGTATGTGAAATTAATTGATCTTACAATATAAACATATAAATATATATTTGGATGATCATATTTAATAGTCGTAGTAACGTCAAGTGTCAAAATTCTTTTGTCATTTATATTTTATATTATACAGATATTGATTTATTTTTACATGAAAGCCAAATCGAGTTTATTAAATATACTGTTCAACAACTTCTTTATCGACCTCAACCTAATCAATTACCTGTTCAGCAATCGGTAAATAACCAAATGCAAGGAAAAGAATCGACCTCTACGAAGATTCCTAAACATCTTCCTTTATTGAAATTGTACGATTATTTACATACATTATGTTTAGATACTCAACTTGAAATTTTACACTATCAGGTATTCAAACTTTATATTAAAAATTGAGAATTAATATAAATAATATAAATCTTAAGAATAAAAATAATTAATTTATGAAAATTCAAAATCATATTAGGCCTATCGTCTACATAGAACACGTTGGGCAGATAATTTGGTTTTTAAAATGGACCAAACACATACAACTCTAAAAGTTTTCTATTGGAGGTAAAGGAGTATATTTTTTTTTATATTCATTTTTGAAATGTATTTACATTCTTAAAAAAAAAAGCTAATAAATTTTTTATTTTTTTTTTTATTTTCTATTTTAATTGATCTTTCATTTTTTTTTATATTTTCTTTTTAATTGTAGTTTAATAAAACATGGTACGCGAAATTAATTCAGAAGTTCCTTTCTAAATATTATTTAACTATATTGCAACTATATGCAACTATATTACAACAGAACAAAGGCAACAATCCCGTCGATTTAACGTTCCACTATCTAAACCTCAGCAACCTATAAATGAAGATGTTCTCGAAATCACAATTACCGAGGATATACCGAAAAAGTCCTTGATACATTCTTCACGGAGTAAATTAATGAATACAAGTAGATCAAATTGGTTATCTGATACATCAAANAAAAATTGAGAATTAATATAAATAATATAAATCTTAAGAATAAAAATAATTAATTTATGAAAATTCAAAATCATATTAGGCCTATCGTCTACATAGAACACGTTGGGCAGATAATTTGGTTTTTAAAATGGACCAAACACATACAACTCTAAAAGTTTTCTATTGGAGGTAAAGGAGTATATTTTTTTTTATATTCATTTTTGAAATGTATTTACATTCTTAAAAAAAAAAGCTAATAAATTTTTTATTTTTTTTTTTATTTTCTATTTTAATTGATCTTTCATTTTTTTTATATTTTCTTTTTAATTGTAGTTTAATAAAACATGGTACGCGAAATTAATTCAGAAGTTCCTTTCTAAATATTATTTAACTATATTGCAACTATATGCAACTATATTACAACAGAACAAAGGCAACAATCCCGTCGATTTAACGTTCCACTATCTAAACCTCAGCAACCTATAAATGAAGATGTTCTCGAAATCACAATTACCGAGGATATACCGAAAAAGTCCTTGATACATTCTTCACGGAGTAAATTAATGAATACAAGTAGATCAAATTGGTTATCTGATACATCAAAAATCAAACTAGGTGTTCTTCATGATGGGAAAGGATTAAATTACCCTCGCAAATTTTTGCAAGCTCGTTGGAGTGGTTTAACTGGCGAATTAGCCAATAAATGGATAGTTTTAGATTGGGAATTTGTGAGTATTTAAATTTTAAGAAATATTTTTGTATTATATAGTCGTTTCGCGATTTCTTATTTGGATTCCCCGGTCTTATATACAATTTCATCGATTTTTAGGATCCTACAAAATTAAATATTGAACACGTTTTGTTATCTATAACGCAACAACACGCTGATGCCGTGATACGGAATCTCAAAAAGTCTCTTTCTGTAGTGTTTTCTGAAAAAGATGTAGAAATAATAGATGGGGATCAAGGTAAGTAGAGTGCCGAGATATTTTTTTTTGGTTCTTTTTTTTAAAAAAAAAATGAGGTCTAAAAAATGGGTTAAAATGTTTTTATATATGTAAAGAATTTCCGGAGGATTTCTTAAATGACGAATCGCCAATATCCGACAAAGTAGCAAAGAAATATTTGAAAATAATTAAATTACGTGTATGGTTTACATTGACTAGATGTGTCAATATAAGTGTAGATGTTCGAAGTGGTAGAATTGTTATAGAAGAAAATGACAAATGCATAGATGAAGGTAATTTTGATTTTTTTTTCTTATCAGTAATTATAGAAGTAAAATTTTGTATATTTCTTATTTTTTAATAATTAAAATAATTCATATACAGGTTTCATAAAATTGTGCGAAGAAAAACTTAGTTATGCTTTCAACGATACAACTGAAGTAGTTAAAAACATTTATATGTTAAAACGGATAGTTATGATGGATCAAATCGAGAAGTCAGCTTTATTCTTAAAATTTGATAGTCATCGTGGAGTAACACTACGTAAAGATGATTATTCTCGACTGGATACGACCCAATTATTATTCCTTCGATTCCCGCAATATCCAAATTACTTTATTATCTGTGGAATTATAGAACAAGGTTTACGTTATTGGTTGGGTGTCTTAAGGTATTTTATGGATAAAATACAGATATTTTGATAAGATTTCGATAACGTTCAGGAATTATTTATATATTTTTATGTATTTTTAGTCGAGAGCCTCCGGTTGATAGACCTATTTTTGATAAATCTACGAGAGATCCTACCCATCGATTATTGTCCATTCAACTAATTAATATCGAAGATTTACAATTAAATGATAATATGTCTCGGATTAATCTAGAACATTTCGATTTAAATAATGAAATAAATCGTGAATTATCCGACAAAAATAAAATGAATAGGAGAGAAAGCGAAAATGTCGGACTTAAAGAACGTGAATTATCCGACAAAAATAAAATGAATAGGAGAGAAAGCGAAAATGTCGGACTTAAAGAACGTAGGAGGACTAGCAGTATTTCTGGAAAACGTAATTTTAATGAAATTGATAACAACAATACAGAAGAAACAGATCTGCCGCGGAAAAGAAAAGTCACGCATACAGTTGCAGGGTAAAAAAAAAAAAGACTTTTCTTTTTAATTGATGGAAGAATTTATAAAATTAATTTAACTAAATAAATTTAATAAATTTACTATCATTTAGATTTGAAGATGAAGTTGTTTTATTAACTAAAATATCGACTGTTTGCCGGTATGTGTATACATATATATATATAAATAAATAAATATATATTAACAAATTCATAGAGAATTCATGATTATAATTCTTTTATTATTTGATTTTAACGTGTAGTGCTCATATATCCTATCGTAAGGTTGAACAACAACTTCAATTACGTAACTTATCGTTTTCTCCCGTCCAACCAGAAAGCTCTTTGGAGTTTCTCGATTCAAATACTTCAATATCATTGAATTCTGCTATTCCCGTGTGGAAGTTAAATAAGAAACAATTATTATCTAGACTTCCCATGGCAATAGATAAAACTATATACATTTTCGGTGAACTTTATCTTCGTTATGTTGGTACGCGTATGATAGACTCATCAGTGTCTTCGGTAAGTGATTATTGCTAAATTATTATTATTATTTTTTTTTTTATATTATATTATAATAATAATAATATAATTTATTTTAAATTATTTAATGTGATTATTCCTAGGTCTTAATTTCCACATGTCTTAAACTTAACAGTTTACCAACAATAAGTAATATTGTTTCAATAAGTAAGTTGTGATTTAATTAAAATTTATTATTTCACGATCGAAAGCTTGATAAGGATATTAAAAGAAGTACTTTTCTTTCTTTCTTTTAGGTCATATCCATTATGATCCAACCTCACAGGTGATTTCATTTAATTACAAGGTCGATGATTCAGTTATCGAAAATTTCTTAAACGATTGGAATAATATTGTAATGATATGTCAAGCTGCTTCTCAAGGTTTGTTGATTATTTTATTTTTCATTTTATATTCATTTTTGTTTTTTAATAAATAATTAATTTATCTGAATTTTTATATTATATAAAAAGTGAACATTCAAAGATGGGAAGCAAACCCAATGGTTAAATTAGTTCCTTTTGATTTTGAGAAAATAAAAATATTTTATTCAAAGGTAAAGTTGATAAATGATTAAATTATTAACTGGAGTGTATTAATGGAGCGTATTATTAGTAGAGCAAAATTACTTATTATTTATTTTCTTTTTATCACTCAGGATTTATTCGTTGAAATAAAATGGAAAATCAATAAATATGTTCTTCGTTTTGGTACCGATGCTTTGAAAGGACGCAATCCTCATCAAATAATAAATTGTTACCTGCAGGAAATGTTTTATGAGGATCATAATTTTGATATTTTGATTTCGGTAAAATTTTCATTTCGTTTTTTTTTTTTTTCTCCGTCAAAGTGTTAAAAGTATCAAAACTAATTTTTGATAAATTTTCTTTGTTATAGACGTTAATTTATACTGCACCATTGTTTTCGATAATAGACGAATTAGAACTAAACAATAAAACGCTTGTGGGAGGATATTTTCTAAATGTAATACCTCGATCCTTCAAAAGTATTCGATTAATTTATTCACCAAGGTACGCATATTAATTATATCAAGATTTATGATTTCTAAATTTTATAATAAAAAAATTTTATAAATTTCGGGTTTTTTTTTCCATAGGATAACACCATTTTCGCAATCAGAAAAATTCCCAAGGTATGGAATAGATGTTACTGTTCGCGAAGACGATCACATAGATTTGACCGATTCATCATCTCGCGTAACAAAATTACAATCAATTCCATTATGGGAAAAACTCGATTCAATGGTGGTCGGTATAGGGAATAATAATGATATAAAACCAATTCCTTTGATGCGTTACGTTTCATTAACTGTGGGATATATTATTCCAATTAATGAATGTCAAAATATATTCAAATGGTTAGACAACCATATTCGAAATAATGTATAATTAATAATAATTAATGGGAAAGTATCAAAAATTTCTTTTTTTTAATAGTGATTTTCAAAGAATGTAAATATTCTTTTCCATTTGTATATAATAATTTTAAACCCCCCCAAAAAAATTTCAAATAAAAATTAAAAACCGTACATGTTTAGTGTGTGATAAAAATAATCTTTGACTTTTTTTTTTTTAATTTATACTTCCGAATTCTCTATTATTTAAATTTGAAAAAAAAAAAATTATTATAAATTCCCGTATAACAAACTTATCTTGACGCGATTCTCACAAACCATTGATATAAATCCTTCAATTATATCAATCATATCAATTATATTAATTATATTAATTATATTAATTATATTAATTATACAATTCTTTTTCCTTTGTATAAATATTCTATGAAACCAATGGTCCCTTTCCATTTTGTCTTCCGCTTGACATAAATTCAAGTACATCTTCTAATGATAATTTTTGTTGAGTTCCGATGTCTTCATTATTAGGTTTAGTTTCTTCCTCTTCAACTTCCAACCTTCTTTTAACATCCATTTTTCCAATTATATCCTCACAAATTAGTGATGCTGTTTTGGCAACTTCTCTATGTTCTTTATATCTTATTTCCCATTCTTTCTGTAATTTGTCCCATTTGGCTTCATCATTCATATCTTCCTTTGCATCTTTTTCAATTCCATCTAACCCTTCCTCAATAGCAACCTCGAGTTTGATTTGCTTTTCTTTATTTGCAATTTCTGGAATAGGTTTTGTTCTTAATAATGTAGAAAATTTTTCTTCTTGTTCAACTGGTGGAATTTCTCTCGGGTGAAGTACAACCTTTTTAAAGTTTGATTCAATAAACGTGTTTGAAAGACCAGTATGCTTTGAGAGAAAGATGTTGTATCTATTAAGATAATCCACCCTTATTTATTATTTATTACAAAAGATAAACTATATTTATATTTATTTATATTTATTTAAAGTAAAAAATAAAAAAAAATCTTTTGAATAATTAAATACCAAATTGAAAAATTATGGAAATTTTACCAACTAACTTGCGTTAGATCGTTGATATTAAGAAATTCTGTTTGAGATTCATCAACTTGCATCATTCTTGATCTAACAGTTTCGATCTGATCATAGTTAAACATCGTGTTTGGAGCACTTGAAGGATAGTTTACTCTAGGTGGTTGTGCCATTTTTTATAAAATTCGATGTGAAAATGAAACGAATAAAGCACTTATATAGCAAACCGGAAACGGTCATGTGATCTTTAATTTCTTGTTTGGAATTCATTTATAAGAATTATTATATTGTTGAATCGCGAAATCGCGAAAGCAGTGATACTGGAAAAAATCACGCGTTTAAACAATAAAATTAAGACAGTTTATTTTAATAAAAATTAATAAAAATCTATAGCTCAGTATAAATTAAAAAAAAAAAAAAAA
>PQFF01000149.1:127585-231593 GCA_003547095.1 Diversispora epigaea
AAAAAAAAACTCACGAAAAGCAAAAAAAAAAAAAACAAACAAAATGATAAAAGAATAGTAATCGTATTCTCTACAAATAACATTATAATATGAATAATTTTGAACATCCTTCAATTTCAAGTTGAAAAATAAGTATGTTCTCCATTGTAGACCGTGGTTGAATTCCTTTTCTAAGTTTTCCATGGAAATCATAAGGTAACTAGTTTTATTCACCCAAGATAATTAAAGTTTCCTATTCCACAAAAGTTCCTATATTCCTTTAATAAATTCCATCGAAATAGAATTTATAAAACTAATGACATTTCATAAAGTAAGTAATACAGTCTTTCAAATAATTTTATGTACGTATAAAACAAATGACTTTTTGTTATCTTGCAATTGTAAATGATTAAAGATATGAATGAGTTCCAATTCAAATTCTTTATTTCTTGTATGTACATTTTTTTACAAAACAATCGATTTTGTAATTTTTTGCGAAGCCAATGTACAAATATAATATTAGTAATTTACTTGAAGTTCACTATTAATTTCATTGTCTTGGTCATATTAAAAATTGATAATTTTGTTTAGAAAAATAAATAAACGAAATCATTTACGGTAGAAAGGAACAATTTTTATTTAATATATATGTAATTCTCGTTATCTTAAAAAATCTTAAAAGATCTTAGAAAATCTTAAAAATCTTAATTGTGTCTTATTTCTTAAAAATATTATGCATACAAGTTTCATAGCATACAAATTTGGAACGCCGTAATGTAAGGAAATATTAAAACGAAACGAATTAAAAATTCTCGCGAAAGAGAAAATGAAAAATTCGAGATGACGATCAATTTTTCATTGATATGGGGCGGCAATATATTGCCAAATATTGGATTCTATTGGTAATGATTCAAGTAATCCTTCAAAAGTGATTTGTGAAGGAACAGTATTTTGTGCCAAATCACAATAATAATTCAAACTTTCCCCGTATATTATCGGAGACTCGGGAAAAAAATACGAAGGCGACGTTAGAAAATCTGTGGAATATGTTTCATTACCATTAAACCCTAGATCAAAAATTTTATTTAGAGATGGTGATTCCTCAATATTATCAAAGTATTGAGGTGATTCTTGATCGAAGGGTTTATTAAAATTATTAAAATTAATTGGTGTCGAAGAATTTGACGAAAATGATGGTGCCTTTTGGGGTTCAGTGACTAAAGGAATAATTGGAATGGTTGGAACGCTTGGAGTGGTTGGCAAGGAAGAACTTTTTATAGACTTCGATGTTGACGGTTTTCTAAATGATATGATGTTCCATTTTTCTCGTTTTTTACGACGTCCTGATTTGGGGCATAATTCGTTACGTAAATCGAATGCTTCTTTAGCAAGTCTTTTATATTCTTCCTGTATTAATTATTTAAAAACAATACAGTTAAGCTTGGGTATAAATTTGGATAGATAATTTTTATATGATTTCTAAAAAAAATACCTTAACAAGTTCGGGTTCTTTTTTCCAAGCCTGTGATGCCATTGATGACACAACCGGCATTGGTAAGTAATATCCTTTTTCACGTGCAGCCCCAATAAATACTTTACGATATATAATGAATGCGTTTGGAGCTTTCGCCGGGATTTTACCATCTGGTTGTTTGACGATTAAGGTTTTAAGGTCAACGAAAGGTGGAAAAGGTGGTGTAATTAATGGAATGGTTCCGGCGTTTAGCAGTTGATTTGGATTACTTGAATCTATAAAAATACAATTGTTCATTCTTAATCGTACTTTTGATCAAATTTTTTCTTGATCTTAAACAACAATCAAATGAGAAGAAAATTGTGAAGTATTTATTTCTTCATGTTCTCGAGAAATTGTTTTCCTGGATACGATATCAAAAGTGGGATTTTTCCTAATATAGCAAGAGATATTACATTAATATGTGGCTTAGCTAATTTGAATCATCTTCTGTGTTTAGTTAGATCGCTTGCATAAATTATTTCTTAGCAAAAATAAGAAGTAACTTTACGTTACGTATCTCTTAACGTGTATGGAATTTCATAATAAACAATGAGCATTACTATATTAATAAAAAAATTTCCGATATTTAATCAGAAATTTTTTACCCTGATGCTTTATTGTTTTACTTTTCGCTAAAATGATATATTAATGATTTATGCTAAAATGCCAAACAATATGCTTTTATCATTAAACCTGACATGTTAAATGTTATATTCAGAAATGATTTTAACTTTACTTCTCCAATAATATTTGAATAATGATCAAAAATTGTGAATATTTCAAATATTTCACAAACAAAATAGATGATAACGTATCTTTAATGAAACCTTCGAAAAACGAATGTGCATTTCCAAAAAAATCATTTATTTAAGTATCATTGAATTTTTCCACTTTCCAAGCTTTTTGTTAAAAATTCCTTATATTCATATTTCTTCTAATATATATATATTTTTTTTTTAAAAAAAAGACAAAAAAATGTCACCAATTACCAATCAAGATATCAAAATTCAAAAGCTCTCGTCGTTTTATTGTTATTCTTTATTTATGAAGATTCTTCGACCTTATTAATCGACTGAAAAAAAAATCGCAAATTTTTTTTTATTGCGATAAAAGATATGTAGATATTAAGTAAATTTATATTAAATATTAATCTTTTTTTATAATATAATAACAATTTGTAATCGAAAGTGATCATGTTGTCTACGTGATTAGTTTATTCTGATGCAAACAAAAAGAATTACATGCAACATTTTAAGAATAATTTAGAATAAATAAAAATACGTGTATACGTAGAACGGTAATTACGTTTAATTTGGAAAACCACTTTGTACAACCCATGTTATACAAGCCAAGCATTTATTTATTTAAAAGTTAATAGTTTACAAATACTTTAATTCATTTGAGATAAATAAAAAAGAAATATATAAAAAAGAAAAGAGTAAAAAAAAAAATTATATTTTGTTTGTAATTCTTGATAATTAAATTTGTCTACAAATCTTCCATTTGAACTTCATTATCCACGAAAGTATACTCGGCATCATTTTGTTCTGAAAGCAAAATTTCAACTACTTTTTCTACATTTCCATAATATTTTTTCAATAACTTTTCATTTTCCTTATCATTCCAGAATCCCATCGAACGCAATGATGTTAATTTTTCATTGATTTCCTCTTCGGTCATGGGACGTTCATTACGGATCCATGGAGGACTCCATTTACGAGCATTTTGTGCTATGGATTGACCACTTTGAACTGCATTCTGTGCTATGAATTGACCACTTTGAACTGCACTCTGTGCAAAGCGTTGAATTTCATCGAAAATATTTTTATTTTCTTCTTCCGAGGTACTTGTTGTCACATCACGGAAATTTCGTTGTACATCTGCAATTTGATCTTTAAACCATTGAGCCCACATCTCAATATCTACAGGAATATTATGTAAAATTTGATCCATAACATTATTAGCTTGCTCTATAAGTCGTGGATGTTGTTCAATTAACGGACGAAATTGGTCAATTAATTTTTGGAATTGTGCTGCCAAATCAATGAATGGTGGTTTGCTTGTTTGTTCCTCGTCGTGATTTTGTTCATCATAAAGTGAAAATTCGGATTGATTAGAAGAATATTGTTCTTCAAAACTGTATTCCGCTTTTTGTTTTCCTTTATAACTTGGGGATAATACTTCTTCATTAGTCTCAAAACTTGGGAAATTTAGTGAAAAATATTGAGAAAGTTGTTCTATTTCCGGATTACTGGTATCATTGTCTTGATTGTCTTTAAAGACTTCATTGTCTTCATTATCTTTAAAGACTTCACTGTCTTCATTATCTTTACTGACTTCATTGTCTTCACTGATATTATTGTCAATACCTTTATCGATACTACTTTCAATACCTTTAAAAATATTACTTTCAATACCTTTATAAATATTACTTTCAATATTACTTTCAATACCTTTATAAAAACTACTTTCAATACTACTTTTAATACCTTTATCAATACTACTTTCAATACTACTTTCAATACTACTTTCAATATTACTTTCAATATTACTTTCAATATTACTTTCAATACCTTTGGTTTGTATCTCATAAGGGACTATAGTAAATTTCAAAGTTGAAGAGTAAAAAGGTTGAGATAAAATTTCTTGAAGTTCTAAATCAGAACGTAAGGTAATAATATCACTATCTTCATCTGTGTAGGTTAGAGCAAAAGAGAATGTTGGAGGAAGGGAGTATAAAGTCCGAATAGAAGTTTCAAGTTCTGACCATTTAGCATTCTTAGCAATAGCAAAACGACGATTCGTTTTTTGGTAAGATACTTTGATACTTATAGTCTTTTCCATTTTGTTTTTTAATGAAATTCTTTTATTATTGATGAAACGATTAATTAATTAAATTGAATTGTGTAAAACGTGCGAAATTTGATGACTTTATATATATTTTTTTTCTTATGTGCATGTGTGGCTTACGAATATCGAGTGACTAATATATCTTACGTATGGCTATATTGCGTTTATTTGATGCTAAGTTTAGTACACAAAATATACGTAATCGTTCACGTGAGAAATGATGTAATCTTATTGAATTACATCGAGGGTAATCGAGAAATTTTCGAGAATTTTTAACTAACTAAATTTAAAATTTGTCGTCTAATTAATAACTAAAATTATTATAATTCGATTTAGTTAAATTATATAATATATTTTGAATAATATTGATTCTAGTGAAATATTTTTTCATAAAGACGGAAATATTTTATGAGGGTACATCTTCAAGTAAATCGAATAATTTGTCCTAATGTACATAAAATACAAAAAAAAAGAAAAGAAAATCAATAAAAAAAAAAGAATTATCAATTAAATGAAATGACCATCGGTTCGTTAATTCGTGTTTTTACCTTGCATAGAATTTGAATATCGCCATAAGGTTGTTTTTGCTGCACGTGAATAACATCCTTGGTATTTAGAACTAACAACTCGAAAAATAACTTAACAGCATCTTGTCGTTTAGCCTAAGATTTATTTTTTAAATAAAAAAAAAGTCCTAAATAAGTAAATAAATGATAATATCAAAGACAAAACCAAATTAATGAATTATGAATTATGAAATATCCCACCGTGCCAACAACTTGATCATAGCTCACAACACGCGATTTTGGGATGTCAGATTCAGTGATATGTTCATTTATTTCTTCGCGACATTTACTTCTCAGAAGCTTCATAGCTTTGATCGTGTTTTTACTGAATGTTGTCTCTGTATTTTGCTGTTGATCTTCCTGTTCTTGATCAAAAATAGTTATTCCTTGAGGAGATGGGGAATCTTTTTTTAAAAGTGTATAAAAATCATATAATAAATTAGATAAAGAATATAGAACAAAAAAGGTTAAATATTTTTTTAATAATGTTTACCTTCATAATCAACTGGAGTAATCGCTTCAGCATCACCACTTTCGTGATGTGACATCTGTAAATACAATTAGATGTCAGGATCAAATGTCAACATTTAAAGACAATTAAAACTATAAATGAATTTTTATTACCGTGTCAAAATTATTATCAAAATTATTATTATCAAAATTATTATTGTCAAAATTATTGTCAAGATTATTATCAATATCAATATAATATTCTGATGTTCGTTCTTCTGGAGTAGTTTGTATAATTTGTTCTTGTTCATGAACAGGAATATCATCCTGGATAATCTTTTCACCACCTTCTTTTTCTTTATCAGCATCAGGGTTCTTGGGACTTTGTCCTTTGTCAGCTTTATCTGAAATATTTTCTTGATTAACTTCCTCATTTCTTTCAATATTCTGTGTTGAATCTGCTTTGTCAGCGGTGAGATTATCATTCGTTTCTATGATATCTAAACCGTTCTATAAAATATATTATAATCATTAATATCATAAGTAAATTATAAAATTAAATAAATAAATCACATAATTGTTACTTACCAAATTGTCATCATTCACAATTTCAAAATGATTCTCTAAATGAACGCTTCTTGATGGACCGGCTTCAATTCTTTCTTGCTCATGTTCTTCTGGAGGAGGAGTAAATCGTTGTCGTTTTCGAGCAAATAGATGTTGAAATTCGGGAAGAATATTATGAGGAACTTCTAAATCAAAATAATAGGAAGCACCCATTTTACGAATTTCTCCTATTCGCAGTAATTTACGTGACGATGGAAGATAAGTAGGCTTTAAAAAAAAATAATAATATAATTATTTAAATATTTGAATATGCAATTATTAAATGAGCGAATATCATAAAATGATTATAAAATATTTGATTAAGCCTTTACCTCCATCGTAATATCCGACGTATCCTTGATTTGATTTGCGATATGTCTATTCGGTAATTCTGTTAATTCATCTAACATTAATTTACGCTTTCTTCGAGTTTGCGTTATTGGTTGGTCAATTTCCTGATTTCGAAATAAGTCCTCTAAATAACAAATCAATATTAAATCATGTTAAAATGTTTTTAATCATTTATTATAAACTTATAATAATAATAAAATTTCAATTTACCATGATGTTCGGGGCTTAGTGGAGACATAGGGGTTAATCTTTGAGTATCTGGTAACATTTCTTCCTGTACTCTACATTTTATTAATGAGATATTAAATTTTAAGTTTATGATTTATAATTTCTTTAATTCCTTTATGAAGACCACGAACAAAAAGTTGACCTACCTAGTTTCATTAAGAATTAATTCGGTTGGATCAACATCCATATCAATATTAATATTTGTATCTAAATTTTTAGGGCTGAGACCCGATTCAATCTCAATTCTTCTCTCTTGATTCTCTTCTGTCACTTCTGTCACTTGAATATTATCATTATGATCTAACATTTGTATATCATTATCTAATAACTCTATATTGTTATTATTATTCACCATTTGTTCATCTAATGTTTCCTCAAGAAGATCAAGATCAGGTCCTCCATCATCTAACATCATTAATGGGTCATCCTCCATGTTATTTTTATTACCACCGATAATATCATCCATGGTAAGTGAAATATCACGTTGTGCATCTCTCACCATCTCGATATCAAGTGATCCTTCATCTCCCGCATGACTATCAGATTTACCATCGAGACCTATCATTTTGGGATCCAGATCATCTTCCAAATCTAATTCAAGACCTCTTCCATCTTCTGTATCAAAAGCTTCTCCAAGCAAATCTTCCCCAATATTTAAATTTAATGAATTATCAAAATTGTCTCTAATAGTTATGTCTTGTGGTCGAGAAATATTAGAACTTGTTGTATTAACTGGGACTACGTCATCCCACTGTCTAATTTATATATATATATATATATATATATTAAAGTTATATTAATTTGAGTTTATTAATCAATATTAAAAATATATATAAAAAAATATTAAATACTTTTGACTAGAATCAGGTAACAAAATATCAAATTCGGTAATGTTATCGGGTAATGTGATAGATTCAAAATTTGCGATTCGTTGATCTTCGGGTATATCAACTTCTCCTTGTCTAAACGCCTTCATACAAAAATATAATAATAATAATTTATATTTAACACGCGATGATCTTAGATAAAAAAGAGTTTATTTTTTTTTTTAATATAAGTATTCAGATAATCTATCTCTTACTAATTTAATTTTGTTAAGAGCCTCGGTGCAATCTTCTAATAAATATTTCGCCTTTCGCGAATATATGCGAACAACTCCCAGTAATAATTGACCTGATAATCTTAAAGCCATTGGTTGCTGATCTTGTTTAAGGATTGCTCCTTTAAAAATAAAATTTTAAAGATTTTGTTATTTATATACATATATATAAATCTTCTCAAAAAAAAATGATATAAGACTTGAGGAAATATAAAAATCAATAAACTGGAATAATATACATACCTACAGAGGACTGAATATTTGTTTGCAAAAATTGAGTTTTACTTAATTTCCTTTCCCAGTGTGCCGCTAACCACACTCTAGCAAGTGGGCCCTTTATTATTATTATTATTATACAAGAAAAAAAATAATAAGAATTAGAATGAAAAGAACAAATTAAAATTGTAGTTCTACAGGAAATTTGGAATACCTTTTTCGACAAAATAGCTTCAGAGTAAAACATTTTGTCAGGTCCTTAGGTATAGATAATTTTTAATGGCAGTTGTTATATTTAAGAAATCGCGAAATTAATATATTTCACGCTTTTTTACAACGAGTTCGTAAATCGGAACACAATTATTCACAACAACAAATACTCCGCATTTTTAGCATTTTAGGCCAAATTTATAATTTGTGTACTTGATCGACTTATCGCATATAAAAATAAGTGTCACGTGATACACGGCCTGAATTATGTTAAATAGAAGAATTTTTTTTTTCTTCACAGCTTCTCAAGTTTTATTGTTAGATAGATAAGCTGAAAGAAGAAGTCATACCAAGGGGATATTACATTTATTTCAACAAAGTAATCCTTAAGTTATAAAATTTACTTTTGCCAGCAACGAAAGGCGATTTTTATTAGAATGCTGTACCCTTTCTCACCTTTCTCGTCTTTCTCGTGTTGAAAAAGATAAATGAAACAAGGAAATAATTAAATTCCGGTTAAATTTATTTATTAAATTAAAAATGCTAATAAATTTTATTTGAAACAAAAAATAAAGCAAATAATTGTTTTATTGTGAAATTATAAATAAAAGAAGATCATTACATAGATATTTAATTTATAATGTTGTATATTATGTAATTTAATTCTCTCTCTTTTATTGGCTATCCATATTTTCATAAGACATATGACCACCTTTTCTTCTAAGTTTATATCTCGTATAAGATTCCAATTTTTCTTGTTCCACGGATCTTAAATTATTAATTTCTTTTAAGATAGCACTATCTAAATCACGAGGAGACATCTTTTTAGATTTCATCATTCTTTCGACATCTTTTTCAAATTTCCTTTGACCATTCAATCTTTTTAACCATTTCTTAAATTCACGTTTAAATCTTAAAGGGGTTTGACCTTGTTCTATGAAGGTGGTGGGAACTCTTAAGGAAGGATCAAGTTCCATTTGAGCCAATCTTTTAATTAACATATCATATTTTAAATCACCGGGAGCATCCACGAATTCTAAAATTGCCATAGAAGCATTATCCCATACCCGATAACCTAATTTATGAATACGAGTGTAACCACCTTCACGATCTCTATATCTTTCTGCCATTTCACCAAAAAGTTTGGGAACTGTTAAATGATGTTCCTAAGAAAAGGTTATATAATCAACATAATATTCCACAATTTCATCATGATTCCTGGTCTCAAATTATATAAACATATATACTGACTAATTATTAACTCTATTAAACTATATTTAAACTCGATTTAAACTCTATTTGAATTTGATTAAAAAAAAAATACTGATTTACGGTGTTAATAAAAATAAAATAATATATAATACAAACCCGAAGAAATTTGCAAGCTAACACTTTTGCGAAAGGGTCTTTTCTCTTTCCAAATGTTACCATCTATTATTAATAATAAAAAATATAATGATAATGAAATAAGATATATAATATAATATATAATGATAATATATAATAATATATTATAACCTTTTCGGCCAGTCTTCTTGCTTGTCTCGCTTTAGGCAAAGTAGTTTTAATTCTATCATATTTAATTAAAGAGCTAACCATGTTTCGCAACATGGCCACACGGTGGCCACTCTTGCGACTAAGTTTATACCGAGATGCTCGCATTTTGTTAAATAAAATCAAAGTTAATTAATCACCTCTATATATATATATATATGCTATGCTAGCTGATGGTAACATATTATTGGCTATTGACCCCGATAATCAATCGTATATATATATATTTACATATATACAAATATATGATAATTAAAATAACGAAAAAAAAATATGCCCGAAACCTCCTTCGAAAAAAAAATAAACGAAATATATAATCGAGCTCTTAAGAATGGAGGATTGCTTTACTTTGAAAATACAGTAATTAATAAAGTAGAGAATGATATAGAGGTACTTTAAGTAATAAATTATTCTCACTCAAAGAAAGTTTTACTCAAAAGTTTACAGTTTCAAATTCGACTTGCACCAAGTTTAGCCAAAAAACCTACAGATAATATAGGTAAAAAAGAAATAATAGTCAACCCTAATAATGCCAATGAACCCAAAGTTGATCCATTTGCACCATATGACCAACAATTGTTTGTAGAAGAGTATGAAAAATATATTATTCTTTTGAATAAATATTGTATAATTCCAAAACATCTCTTGGTAGTTACGAAAGGTAACTTTAAATTATAATAATAATAATATTTTAATAATAATTTAATTAATTGATCGATTATTTCGATTCTTTTAATTGATTTATTTATAGAATATGAGAGTCAAGCGAATCCACTTAATCCCAATGATTTCGATGCATTGTGGCATTGTATGAAACAAATCAAGAGCCAAAAATCTCTTGCATTTTATAATTGTGGCGAACTTTCGGGCGCAAGGTATTATTTATTATTATTATTATTATTATACTGTATTTATTATTATTATTATTATTATTATTATTATTATTATTATTATTATTATCAACATTTATTAATAATTTATATAATTTATCCATCATCATCATCATTCTTTTATTCATCAAGTCAATCACATAAACATATGCAAATTCTTACATTATCTGATGAACCACCAATGAGCTCACCTATTTGTACTATTCAAGATAAGAAACCAGGTGAAATCTTCGAATTAGCCGAGTTGCCTTTTATTCATTATTTGTCATTTATTGATCCACAGAAATTGTGTGATAATGAATCGAGTGATGATAAATCGAGTGATGATAAATCAAGTGATGATAAATCGAGTGATGATAAATCAAGTGATGGTGAACCGGGTCAATATTTGAATAAATTATTTCATTCAATGCTTTCGATTTTGATTGAAAGTTTGCATAATCAATTATTATCTTCGGAAGGAGGAGAGGAGGAGGAGGAGGAGAAGAAAGGAAAATCAAGTTTTAGAACTTTATCTTATAATTTTATCATGACCCAAAAATGGATGATGATTGTACCAAGATGTAATTCAACTCATGAACTACAAATAGATATCAATTCATTAGGATTTGCAGGAATGTTACTCGCGAAAAGTGAAGATGAATTAGAATGTATAAAGGGAGTTGGAGTTATGAAATTTTTAAAGGAAGTTGCAATACCTAAGAAAAATTTATGAAATTTATTTATGAAATATAGTTCTATATAATAATTTATTAATTAAAAAAATCAAATGAATTAAATTAAATTAATAAATTATTTACAATAAATAACTTTTATTTAATATTAATATTATTATGATTATTACAAATAATGTTATTTAATAGAAGCATTAATAATATTAGCAGTTTTACAAAAATCAGAAATGGTTCTTAAAAGGTGAACATTTTTAGTATCAGGATTTGTCCATGATGCAACTTTCTCCTGAGTAGTTATTAATCCAGGTTGTAAAGTTTCCCAAATTTTTTTCTTTGGATTTAAAACTTGTTCTGGTGTACCTTCTATTTATATATTTATATTATATTTATTTTATATTTATATTATAATTATATATATTTGTATTTTAATTATATTATATTTATATTGTATTTGTATTGTATTTGTATTGTATTTGTATTGTATTAATATTATAATTATTTTATTATATAAATTAGTAATGTATATGAGATAAATAAAATATAAATAAATTATATAATAATAATAATAGTAATAACAATAATAATTTACCTTGATATCCTTCAAAATATACTTTTTCACCAGGTTTAGAACCCGCGGGGGGTTCAATTAATTCCACTTTGCCTTCAGATGAAGTGGCTGCTAAAACCATTGCAAATGATTTAATTCCTCGCATTCTATTATTAAATATTTTTAATATTTATAACGTTAATAAATAATAATCATAATAATCATAATCATAATAATCATAATCATAATAATCATAATCATAATAATCATAACCATAACCATAACCATAACCATAATCATAATCATAATGATAACAATAACAATACTTACGCCGCCGGTTTCAAGTTACACACCAAAACTACATCTCTGTCCTATTTTGATTTTTTAATGAATGAATAAATATTTAAAATAATAAATATAAACAGCAATCACACATTTAAATAATAAAGTAATCATTAATATAAATACCTGCATCTCATCTAATGGGATATATTTAACCAATCCACTAACAACAGTTCTAGGATTTTCTTCACCAACATCAATTTGTTCAACATATAACGAATCTGCATCTGGATGTTTTTCTACTTTAACAATATGTCCAACTCGTAAATCGAGTAAACTTGGTATGATGGGAATTGTTACACCACTACTTGAATCTTTCTTGGAATCTTTTTTGACTTCTTTTTTGGATTCTTTCTTCGATTCTTTCTTGGACCCTTTTTTATCTGTCTTGATTTCTTTCTTGGATTCTTTTTGATCCGGTTTTTGTTCTTTAGATTGAGATGATTGGGATTCAATTTTTTTGGATACCTAAATTAAATTATGATATAATATATAATATAAGATAATATAAATATATAATATGGGATATGTGATAATTAATTAATTATTATAAATATATAATATAATGTATGATAATATAAATATATAATATGTAATATAAATAAATAAATTGATTAAGTGTAGTAAATATAAATATAGAATAATTATAGAATATAGAATATACCTTGGGAGCTTCCAAAACAATTTCTACAATATTTAAACCACATTGTGGAGCCAATTCTTTAACTGCAGTGTTTTGAATAAAATCAAACCATCTTGTCAAATTAGGAATATCAAAACGTTGTTGATTGGACAATTTAACCTAAATAATTATTTATATATATTTAAATAATAATAATTATTATTATTGTTAAATTATAAATTAAATAAATTAATAAATTAAATTATAAATTAAACAAATTAAACAAATTAAATTATATATTATTAAATGAATAATAAAGAGAGAGATATTTACAAAATAATCATAAATCCTTGTAAATGCAACCAAATCAACTACTGTTAAATAATTTCCTACAATATAAGTTCTGTTAGCTAAATGGTCATCTAAATCCTAAAAAAAAAAAAAATTATTAAAATGTAATTAAATGTATGTATGTATTGAAAGTATTAAATAATATAAATATTTGATATAAATCATTTACCTTTGCAACTTTAGAAATTTTAGATGAATCCTGCTCAATTACTTGTGTGGTATTTAACCACTTTAGAATCTTTTAAAAAAAAAATATACATTCATTATTACACAACAGTTATTATAATTATATTTATATATTTAATATATATATTTTTATAATTATATTGAAAACTTACTTCTTCTTCAATCTGATTGGGATTCTTCTTATCATCAATTACTGTATCACCAATTACTTTATTACTACTACCACCAAAATTTTCTGCTAAATAAGTAATCACGGAATTTGATCCTGAGATATTTTTCCCATCTGGTAATGTTAAACAAGAATTCTGGAATATAAAGTTATTATCATTATTATTTATTTTATATATATATATATATATATAGTATTACCATTATCATTATAAATAGATAGTTTATTATTATTATCATGATTATTTTATCATTATTATTATTATCATTATTATCATTATTATCATTATTATCATTATTTATTATCATTATTATTATTATTTATTATTTATTATTTATTTATGACATATGATACAGATGATGATAATTAATAATTATTATATACAATATATATATTCTTGTTACCTCACTATGGGATTCCTGAATATTAACATTACTAATAGAAGAAGAGGAAGAAGAAGAAGTCGAAGCTAAAAACTGGTAAACAAGTTTGGTGTTACGGTCGTTATTGGCAATAGAAAGTGTTGTTGGAGTGGCCATGGTTGTTAAATATTTGCGATACAACACTGGGTTGTAAGTGTTGCAAATGTTGTAAGTGTTGAAGGGGAGGAAGGTGTGGCGAGGAGGAATTGGAGTTGATAGATTAGATTTTTTTAATCGATTTAAAATATTGCTTCTCACGTGAATACACTGTACAACACGTCTTGGTGAATTGGAAAACATTTTCTTTAATGAAAAAAAAAAGAAAAAGAAAAAAAGGAGTAACAAGAAAAGTAAAAGATAAAAGATAAAGATAAAAGATAAGTAACAGGTAATAAATAATAAAATTAAAAATAATAATAATAATAATTATAATATAATTTATAAAAGTAATTTATAAAAGTAATAAATATAATTTATAAAATAATAATAAAATAAATAATTATATATTGATATGTTATTTTATTTATTTAATGTCTTCAATCTTTGGAGGAAGATTTTCACTAAAAGCCAAAATATATTCTTTCAAATTAATTTTAATGTGATCCTCTTCACTAATAGATTTAAGGTTGAGGTGACGAGGACTTTGTAAATGTTTTAAGATTCCATCATAATTAAAAATTTTCAAATCACCCATACCACTACTAGAGCACAATTTACATTCAAAAATTCTATAAATCTCTAATTTTCTCATTTTCACTTCTTTCACGGTTAAAAATAATCCGATTTGTTCTTGAACTATTGTAACTTCTTTAGATAATTTTGGTAAAATTTTAGTTATTATAAATTTATCTGTCCAAGGTATTCTTATATCTCCTTGGTTATTAATGTTCTTCTTGTCATTATTCTCATTATCATCATAATCCTCGTTATCTTCTTCATCTATTTTTTCAACTGGAGGATTCCTATAAGTAAGACAATGTTTAAGATAATATACTTTTGGTTCACATAAATCAGTAACCACCACGGGTTTATGAAAATTATCAATTTTAACATATTTCGTTTTTTTGACGGTAGCGGATAAAATCATTTGTTGACCGCTACGAATGGTTACGGTTCCTAAGACTAAAGGGGAAATCATTTTTCTTCTTTCTAAAGCTCGAACGGATAAATTTGATAAAACGTATTTTATACCGGGAGCTCTTAAATGAGGCCAAATTGATGTAACCAATTTAACTAATTGATTTTGTTTTTCTATTATGGCATCCGGTATTGAAATATTATAATTAAATTTATTACGAGTGATGGGAAGATTTGATGGTGATTTTAAAATTTTTTCATGTGATGATTGTGATGGTTGCGATGATGGTTGTTGGTGATATTGTGATAATTGTTGGTGACATTCAAGTGATGGTTGTTGTTGTTGTGAGGGTGGTGGTGGTTGTTGTGGTGGTGGTGGTGATGGTGGAGAGGGTGATTTTGCAAGAGGAGGAGATTTTACAATGGTAGAATAAAGATCATTCGTTGGTATTGTTGTTATTTTTGATGGCGTTGTTGTAGTTGGAGTTTCTGTAGTTGATGATGTAATTGGTGGCGGTGGTGTTGGCGTTAATGATGTAATTGGTGTTGGTGTTCGTGATGTAATTGGTGGCGGTGTTGGTGTTAATGATGTAATTGGTGTTGGCGTTCGTGATGTAATTGGTGGTGTTCGTGATGTAATTGGTGATGGTGTTGGTGTTGGTATTGGTCTTGTGGTAATAGTGGTGGCGGTAGCAGCAGTAGTGGTTGTAGTAATAATTGGTGATTCTAATTCATTAAATAAAATATCCTTATTTTGATATCTTCTTGGTATTAAATTATTATTATTATTGTTGTTATTGTTATTACTGTTATCATGATTGTTATTGTTATTGTGGTTGTTAACATTATTATCGTTGTGGTCAATAATTCTTTCCCTTCTTCCTTTAAATTCAAATGATTCAGCACCTCGAATTCTATTATCAAGATTCGTTGAATTAATTTGTGAAAGAGGAATTGGTGGTGGCGGTAATCGTGAAATAATAGATTTAATTTTAAATTGCTCAATGTTACCATCTTTATTATCTTTATTATCTTTATTATCATTGTTGTTATCATTATTATTGTTATTATTATCAAAATTGGTTATGGTAGTTGTTGTGGCTGTTGTGGTTGTTTTTGTTTTAGCAGGAGCAAGAGTAGGACTAACAGTTGAAGTAATTGTAGTAGGAGTAGAAGTAATAATAGGAGTAATAGTACGAGTAGGTGAAGTAATAGGAGAAGAAACGGGAGAAGAAATAAATCTATTATTACTAATATTACTAGCTTCTGATAAACGTCTTCCATAATCTTGAAGTTCAGCTAATGTGATATTAATTTCGAAAGGAAGTGAAGTTGTTGAAGAAGTAGATGATGTTGATGACGATGCTGATGATGAATAATTATAATGATTGGATGATGAATTTAAAGAAACTGAATCGCCGGGTGATGATGGTTCCCGATTTAAAGAATTGTTATTATTTGAACCCATCTTGTTGATTGAATTAATTGAATTAATTTTGTTGATAGAGTTAATTTTATTTTCGATCTTATTTGTATTTGAACTATTAATCTTAATTGGGTTAATTGAGATTGATTTAGAGTTAATTGGATTGATTGATTTAGTCTTAATTGAGTTAATTGATGGTTTGATTGAATTAGAGTTAATTGAGTTAATTGATGGTTTGATTGAATTGGTAGTTTTAATTTCGGCAATTTCAGTATTAATTTCATCATCATCCTCATCATCCTCATCATCCTCATCATCATCATCCTCATCATCCTCATCATCATCATCATCATCATCAGTAGTTTCAATTTCAATTTCAATTTCAATATCAGTATCAATTCCATCAGTATCAGTATCAATTTCATCAGTATCATTAATTTCAGTATTAATTTTAATTAATTCATCATTACAATATAAATCATCCTCTGATGAAGAAGATGAAGTATCCCATCCGGGTGGTGGTTGAGGATATGGATAATATTCATTTTTTAAATCCCACGATGATAAAGCACTTGATTCTTCAGGGTCGGTAATTCTCCACCATTTACGAGATTTTCTAATTTTATGATTCTTTTTATTATTATTATTATTATTATTATTATTATTATTATTATTATTATTTATTATTATTTATTATTATTNTCATCATCCTCATCATCCTCATCATCATCATCATCATCATCAGTAGTTTCAATTTCAATTTCAATTTCAATATCAGTATCAATTCCATCAGTATCAGTATCAATTTCATCAGTATCATTAATTTCAGTATTAATTTTAATTAATTCATCATTACAATATAAATCATCCTCTGATGAAGAAGATGAAGTATCCCATCCGGGTGGTGGTTGAGGATATGGATAATATTCATTTTTTAAATCCCACGATGATAAAGCACTTGATTCTTCAGGGTCGGTAATTCTCCACCATTTACGAGATTTTCTAATTTTATGATTCTTTTTATTATTATTATTATTATTATTATTATTACTTGATTTTTGAAAAGAATTAAGATTGTTGAGAGAATTATGATTATTATTAGGTGAATTATAATAATCTATCTGAAGTGGAACTTTGGAGGAATGATGAACTTCTGGTAATGATGATTTTGATGATTTTGATGATTTTGATGATTTTGATGATTGTGATGATTTCGATGTTTGTAATGATCTTAATGATTGTGATAACGGTGATGGTGGCGATGGTAATAACAAATCATCATCACCATCATTTTTGTACTTGATTCTCGAAGACATAATAGACTGATTATTGTTTTTGAACATTTCTTTTACTTCTTTAATAAAAGGTTATTTTAATTATTTATAGTATTTTAAATATATTTTTAAATTTAAAATCAAATTATTTATTATTTTCTTTATTTCTCTCTTAATATTTGTTTTATTTATTAATTAATTTATTCATTAATTTATTCATTTATTCACGAAAAAAAGTGTCAAGAGTAAAAGGAAAAAAAGTTTAAAGAGTAAAAGGAAAAAAGCGTGTATTAAAAAAAAAAAGGAGATTAACAAAAAAAAAATCAGATTATGGGTATTTATTTTTTTTTGAGGATTTGTTTCTGGATTAAGTTTTAAACGTCATACAGATGTACCAAATGTACTCGATGTACAGGTATATTTTCTAAAATCAAAAACAATAACAATAATATTCCCTTCTTTGGAAATATTCTAGAATTTTTAGAAATTAATTTTATTATTCATTTTATTATTCATTTTATTATTCATTTTTTTATTTCTTATTTTTTTATTATTATTTTTATTTCTTATTTTTGATTTTTCCATTTAAACAAACAAAATCATAAAAATAAAGACAAAAAATAAGTAAAAAGTGAACATCACATATAATTTCCTTTTCTTTTTATAATAATAACAATAATAATAATAAATTTTATGTACAATTAAAATATATTAAGATGATAATGATGATGATGATGATTATTATTATTATTATTATTATTATTAATCTCTAACAAACACAATATCCCTCACAATTATTATATATATATATATGTGTGTGTGTGTATAAACATTTAATTATCATCAACTATTTGTGGATCAAGTGCAGGTGGACCATATATTTCTTCACATCTTTTCTCAAATGCTGTAACCATTATTTCATTAATTTGTTCTGTAAACATATTAGATACTTGTGCATAAAGTGGTGATGAAAATTCAAATTCTATATAAAAATCTAAACAGCAATGGGTTGGTGGTAATTTTTGATCTGGTATAAATTGCCAAAGTGTGGTTAAATGATTAAATAATGAATCTGCTGATGCCACTGCCTAATATAGGTAGATATATAGGTAGATATATAGATAGATAGATATAGATATATATATATAGATATGTTATAAATAAGAAGATATATAATTATAATTATTTATATATATTTATATATATTTATAAAGAGAAATAAATAAACAAATAAATATTTTTTATTCACCTGAACATAACTTGGCCTTTTACATGTAACTTCTGATACATAGGTTTCTGAATATCCTATAAATTGTACTCCCAAAGCCGCTGTAAGTATTCTCGTCCTTTGATCAACATATTGTGTTTTTAATACTTCCGAATTAATACAAAATGGAATAAACTTGTAATATTCATCCACATTTGATACAACATCAAAAAGCTGTTTTTGTGTATATCTAAGTATATATATATATACATATATATACATATATATATAAAATATAAATATTATGAAAATATTTAATATATGATAAATATTTAATACATATATATTAATATATAATATTGATATATAATATTAATATATAATATTGATATATAATATTGATGTATAAATATTGATATATAATATTGATGTATAATATTGATATAGATATAATATTATATAATATTAAATAAAAAATACGAAACACAAGATATAAATATTAATTATAAAAACACAAAATATAAATATTAAGTATAAAAATTATTTTTAATGATAATATAATATAAAATATTACCCAACTACTTTATTTCCGGTATAAGATTTCTTTGATGATATAATATCCGAAAAGTTAAAGAAATTACGTTTTTGTTTAAATGAAAATGATGATGTTTTTGGATGAAATAATGGTGACGGTCGAGATAAATTAGATAAATTAGATAAATTAGTCATATTCGTCATCATTGGTGAAAAAAATCTTTTAAAATTTAATGATGGAGGAGTTTTAAAAGATGATGTTGCTGTTGTTGTGTTTGTTGTTGCTGCCGTCGTTGTTTTTGATGATGATGATGATGATGGTGATGGTGATGATGATGATGATGATGACGATGATGATCGAAAAACATTGGTTATTTTGATAAAAGATTTCTTGAGTAGCATCTTTTCTTTTCTTTTCTTTCCTTCTTCTTTTCTTCTTTGATCAAATGATAAATTTTTTAAATTTTTCTTAATAATTTTTTTTTCTCTCAAATTTAGAAAATTATGATACTACCAAAAATCTGATTAAAATGATTAAAATGATTTAAAATTATTAAAATTATTAAAATTATTAAAATTATTAAAATGAGTGAGTGAACTTGGATAAGAATTATTTATTGGAATTTAAAAAATTTTTCTTCTTAGAATTGAAAGAAGAAGAAAAACACGGAGAGAAAAAAAGTAATTAGATCTTATTTGTTACTAATAATATATATTATATTTATACTTTTTATCATGAGACTAAAGAAATCAATGCCCATTAATACCCATTAATGCTATTGATGTCTATTTAATGAAGACAATGAAAAAGTGCCGATGTATCACAAAATAAGGAGACGTTGATTATCCAATAACAAGACTTCTAATAATTGATCAATAAAATATTCGAAATAAATTAATTCTTTATTGTGATTCTATGTACCAGCTCTTGTGAGCAATAACTTTACTAAAATTGAATAAAGATAAGACCTTGCTAGTGTAATAAAAAAAAAAAAAATTATATCAAATTATTCAAATTACTGTAATTTACGGGCCAAAGTACCCCCCCCCGTGCAAAGTACCCCTCTTGAAATACCCGGCCCACAATATATATCAATTACTATTTAATACTAATTATTTATTATTATTATTATTATTATAATGACAGAAGTAAAACAACAATTCGAAACTGAATTAAGCTTTGACCCTATGAATTATTAAAAAAAAAATTGCCAATTTTAATTATAGTTGTGATTTTTGAAAAAAACGTGGTTACTATAGAAAAAGAATTTTTGAAAATTTATTTTTTGGAGAGTTCAAACTTTAATATAATATTACAACAATCATCACATTATTTGTAATTATTAAAAAGTTAAAAAGCACATGGAATGTTTACAGGAAGCGCGTGCCGTCAACATATTTTCACCATCATAATTATTATAATAAATTATAAAACACTTATTTTTGGTGGTAGCAAAAAAAAAAATGGAATAGTGAAATTAGTTATAATAAAAATGAAAATATGATAAAAACAAATACGAATAACAAACAATAATAAAATTAAAAATTAAATTATTATGATATCTATTTTTAGTTAATATTTAAGAAACAATACAATAACCATATTATTAGCATTTATATAACGGAAAATTCTGAGATGGGGTTTTTATTACTGAGATGGGTTTTAGAATGAACGATTTAAACAATTTAAATAATTTATATTTATTCCAAGTTACTAAAAAAAAAAAAATCTCCGAAAACCATGATTTTCAGATGCAATCGAAGTAATGGTTTAACTTTTAAAACAATGTAGAGAAATTATAAAAGAGAAATTATATAGAAATGTTTTTAACATTCCACCCAGGTTATAGGTTTTTCATTTTCATATTAATAATGTTTAATATAGGATGATCAGATTTTTGCATATGCTTTCGGAATATTTGAAAAAATCATTATTAATCGTTATTATTAAAATAAAATTTAGAAAGATTATATACAAATCTAAGATAGAGATACCGCCGCAAAACGCTCATACTTTATGCATCCTCACGAAAACAAAACGTCTGGATTAATAAGGTTATTGAATTTTGATCAAATATTTTTTTTTTTTTTGATATTTAAGAGGTGAGATTTTTCTCTTCATCATTAGGTTATTGCTTTTAAATATTTAACTCTCCTTTCATTCATCTTTATTCATCTTTATTCATCATCTAAATTTATTCAATATATATATTGTCAAATTAATAAATCATGTCAAACGAAAAAGAATTTGAACAAATTAATGATAACGATATTGTAATTCCCAAAAAACCTCATTACCCTCCTACCATCAAACCTCAAGACCTTCTTCCAAAAAATTCTAATAGTAACGGAAAACCCAGTAGAATTCCGAATGCATTTATTGCTTATCGTATAGCATTTTGTCAAGGTTTAAAATCTCAAAATATTTGCATTACTATGCCAGATGTCTCTTCCTTGGCATCTGATTTTTGGGCACATGAACCAATTTATGTAAAAGCTACTTATAAAAAGATTGCCAATGAAGCTAAATTGCTTTACGATAAACAATCATCTTCTAATGATAATAATAATAATAATAATAACAATAATAATGATAATGATAATGATGAATTAAAGGAGGTGAAATTCAAGGAATCTAAAAAATCCAAAAAATTGTCCTCCGTTGTGGTAGAAACTAAAAATGAAAATACTACTATCACTACCGATAATACCGATACTACTGCTACTACTGCTATTACTGCTACTGGACTTACGGAAAATCTTAATTCTGAACCAATTTCATTTTCTTCTCAAAATATTTATCATCCACAACATATTCAAGAATCCAATTTTCATAATTACGCGTACAATAATAATTATATTAGTTACAATGATTATAATAATAATTATAATTTTAGTGATTACAATGATTATAATAATAATTATAATAATAATAATACTTATTATAATAATGATAATTATAATAACAACAATTATTATAATTATGTATATGACAATCAAATTTTGCAAGACGTGGAATGTTTAGATGATCCTTTTGATTCCGGATTTCAAAAATTACATTTTGTAGCTTATCCTATTGTCTGAATTTTTATTTTCACTCAAAAAAAAAAAATTATGTTCAAAGATATATCATAAAGATTTATGAATATGACTTATTAAAATTTAAGATTCGATTTCTTTTTAAGAAATAAGTAAATATGAAACTTTTAAATAGACACTACACTTTATTTCGTTTGAATTATTTTTACATTATTCATTTTATACATTATTTTACATCATTATTTTACATCATTATTTTACATCATTTTATATTATTTTTTTTTTATAACTTTTTATAATCTTTTATAATTTTATGTCATGATATAAGAATATCACTTTGAATCGTTTGGATTAGATTTTTTTTATATAGATTTCGTTAATTAGTATCTAACGTTATGATACGAATATTAAATTTTGAATTTTAATTTAAATTAGATTATTATTTTTTAGATTTCTTTAAAAATTTATTTTTTATTTTTTTGAACGGTAATATGGTAATTTTTGGATAATTTATGGGTAACATGGGTAATGTGAACCTTTAAACCGTGATTTATTATGGATTTATTATGTATGGTTATGAAAAAAAAAAGGGGTTGATTCCATTAATCCTTCGTTTTTAAATAAAAAAAATTTTTTTTTAATGAATAACTTATTGATACGATCAAAATTTTTGAAAAATTAATATGATAAATTATTTCATTTAATATTGTCATAATAATATAAAACAATTTTTGTCTGCATTGTTCATTTTTGGCTTAATTTTATTAATATTACTTAGACAATGGACCAGACCCTTCTTTTTCTTTGATCACAAACCCCTTACTATCAAACATATCAACAACCAGTGATATCAACAACCAGTGATCTCAACAACCAGTGATCTCAAAACCAAATATTTATCCTCCTATCAATTATCAGAAAAATAAAACTCACATAAAAAAAGCAAAACTACAAATTATTATAATTAAAATCTTATATGTTTTCATCGTGATTGAGAAAAGAACTTATTTTTTTTTATTGTCAGTTTTACTAATTATTTTTTAAAACACATCGATACATATACATATCTGATATATCGGATATATCTGATAGATAAATAATTATTTTTACATAAAAATAAATTTTTATATGGTATGGTTTTTCATTTGAAAAAAATGATAAAATGTTGGGGGTAGTGAGAAACCTTAATCCATAAAATGAAAGTTTCTCACTACTAATATTCGTTATCTGAACGCCTTTTCTGCTTCTATATCGATCCACTTTTTAATTTTATTTAAAGTGGATTCGATTTATGTCTATAAAAATTCGAAAGTGGTATCATTTTTTTTGTATAAATTTAACAATGTTTTTAAATTTTACATGATCAAAGTATAGAAGAAGGCAATCTTCAAATGTTCGTCAGCTGAAAAGCAGCAAAAATATCTTGGATTTACCACACGTGTTAAAAATCGCAAGTGTCGAACAACTATGCTATGTTTCACAAATATTCATTCTTAGAGAGATGAAACACATGTCATTTTGTAGTTCACTATAACAGATAATAATAATGATAATAAATAATATATGATGTCCATGCTTCTGCTCTATGATAGTTGGAATTGCTTTTTTTAAACTTTTCTTTCTTACGAATGGGGAGCGATTTTTATTCATTTAGTATTATCATTATTACAAATATTTTCTAAATGGAAGTTTTATTAAAAAGAATTGATAATTCCCACCTAACACTTGAATTAATTGAAGGATGAGTAATATTTTCAGCTTCTTCTTCATAAAAATCAATTGATAAGAAACATATAAAAAGAATAAGAATCAACGATCCAATTTTATTTCAGATCCATTAACAAGCAAAAATATATACCTTCAAGATCATTAAAATTGAAAAAAAATTAATGAAAAAAAAACTAAAAAAAAACTGGAATTTTTTTTTTTTTGAAAAAAAACCCCAAAAACTGATGAAAAAAAAATGTATGATCTTACATTGGCGCATCCGTTTCCCTTTTCTGAGCGAAGATTTTTTATTTCTAATTCCGGCATTAAGAAAACGATTTCCATGAAGTATTCCAATTTCGTTTATTCGGCACAAGGCAAAAATGTCACGACTTCTTCTACATATAGACAGAATGTTACATTTTTCAAATTTAGGTTTCTCCTTCCAAACCAGAAACAACGAACGAAAAAACCTCCTGTAATTTTGTTTTGCTCTAAAAATAAACAATCGGATTTTTTTTTTTTTAGAATAATTAAATTTTCTAAAATCAATAATTCCCTTTAATTTATTCAAGTTTTCATTCAAGTTTTTCTCTCAAGTTTTTCTCACTTTGGTCAAATTAACTTATTTCCTTGTATCAGGGACTAACAAGACAAAATTTAATATACAAATTTTTTTTTTTTTCTAAATAAATAAATTATATACAGTAAGATAATAATTATTAAAATTATAAATTCAAACAACAAATTAATCAAAGAAATATTTACAAAATATTTTCTTAAGGGCTATGGTGGCTTAGCCGCATAAGATATAAATAAGAGAGATGAATGAGCGAGATGAATAAGAGAGATGAACAAGATTTCGGATTTTTATTGGTGAACGAAAAGATCTATTTCATATAATAAAATGTCCCCAAAGAAAAATTCATTNACTTCTTCTACATATAGACAGAATGTTACATTTTTCAAATTTAGGTTTCTCCTTCCAAACCAGAAACAACGAACGAAAAAACCTCCTGTAATTTTGTTTTGCTCTAAAAATAAACAATCGGATTTTTTTTTTTTTAGAATAATTAAATTTTCTAAAATCAATAATTCCCTTTAATTTATTCAAGTTTTCATTCAAGTTTTTCTCTCAAGTTTTTCTCACTTTGGTCAAATTAACTTATTTCCTTGTATCAGGGACTAACAAGACAAAATTTAATATACAAATTTTTTTTTTTTTCTAAATAAATAAATTATATACAGTAAGATAATAATTATTAAAATTATAAATTCAAACAACAAATTAATCAAAGAAATATTTACAAAATATTTTCTTAAGGGCTATGGTGGCTTAGCCGCATAAGATATAAATAAGAGAGATGAATGAGCGAGATGAATAAGAGAGATGAACAAGATTTCGGATTTTTATTGGTGAACGAAAAGATCTATTTCATATAATAAAATGTCCCCAAAGAAAAATTCATTAATTCTTAGTGGTGTGGAATAACTTTATATGTCTCACATAAATGCTCCGTGACTCGAAAAATTATTGTGACATGTTCAATGTTCGGGAAATTAGTTTTCAGAAAATTCGCATTTTAGTATTACATTTCGGATATAAATATAAAATCACACAAATAATAAAATATAATATTGCATACATATTTTTTTTTTTTTACAAACATAAAGTTCTTTTACTAAAAAAAGAAATGCAAAAACCTAAAAATAGAAGAAAGGTTTCATGGCCCTTGCGTATTATTATAATAAGAATAAGGAAACTTTAATTTATTGAATTCAAGAAATCATTCGCCCAAAAAATAATTCTATATGAATCAAAATTTCTTTTTTCTTTTTTAAATATTAAAAAACACTTAGTAATTATTTTATCTTTGCGGTATGTTTTTTTTTTTTTTGAGGTTGTAAGTAAAAGTATTTTGAAACTTTTTTTTTTTTTTTTGAGGTTGTAAGTAAAAGTATTTTGAAACTTTTTTTTTTTTTAAAGTATCATCAGTGTATTATGTTGCCCCCCTATTTTTAACTAATGTAACACCAGCATAATAATAAATACAATTTTAAGAGTAATTATTCTTTTAAAGGTAAAAATATTATTTTAAAGTAATTCACTGAATGCGCTTAATATTGGGTGAAATCAACATTTACCTACCAGTTATCGTAAAACAAATTAAATATTTTTTTGCAGCTATTTGATTACCATTTTATGCATTTTATGCAATATTTTTCCCTGGTTAAAAGAATCAAGAAAACAAAACAGAAATGCAAAGACATGTTTGCCTTAAGTTTAAATTTACATATTTTCAATTGCCAAATTTATCTTCATAAAAAATGATGAAAATAACAATTTTGAATGATTTAAAAAAAAGTCATTTGATTTATTAATTTTATTTAATGAACTTAATTTACACAATTTACTTATTAATCAAATTTACTTATTCATCAAATTTACTTATTAAATTTCTTTTTAAAAATGTTTTATACTAAAATAAGTCAATAGCATTTAAAACCAAGAACTTAAAGGACGAGATGGGACCAAAATATAAAAGTATCAAATCTATTATTGCGACACGAAAATAAGAATGATTCGCTGTATTACAAAGTTATTGCATGATTCATCGTGATATTTAGATATTTAAGATTTGGATGAAATTAAATAAAATTAAATAAAATTAAATAAAATTGCTGCGAAATATTATTTGATCAAATATTTATTATTAGACATCATGACACATATATAATTTGAAAAGAATTTGTCGCATTCATTATCATCCATCCATTGTCAATCACAACGAGAAGTGACAAAAGGAAAATTATGCCACAGATTATTATTGGTAATAGCATTCACGGCAACTTTCACAACAATATTCACAACAACTTTCACAGCAAGCAATCTCTGGGATTTCAAGGAAATTCCGCATTAAATGAATTCATCCTTCTAAACCTCATAAACCCATCTGGAACAAAAAAAAATAATAATAATTGAATTTATAAAATTAGCATATAATATCTTTATAATAATCATTATATTTAATTATAATAATAATTCGCTTGAAAAAAAATAGGTCACAAATATACTATATTCAAATATGCCTGCATATAATGTTTAAATTAGTTGAATTTGAATGTCTCACATGATTGGATAGGTAGTAACAAAGAGTGATGGTAATTCAAATCCAATTATTTGAATTTCCAAAATTTACAACATTTACCTAAACATTTATCTAATTTATAACTAATAAAAATCGTTTATTTTCTATTTTTGTACACTGTTCTTTGAAATATCAATATTTACTGTATTATAAGTATTAATAGTTATTAATAATTATGCAATAAATATTAAAATAATATTTGATCATAAACAAAAGATATTTTTAAAAAGGAAAAAGAAAAAGGATAGAAAAAAAGAATGATTTATTTATTTTAAATTGTATTTGTTTTTTTTCGTGTTAAGGTGCTAAATGCTTTTGTGTATAACATTTGTGATATTATACGTGATATCGAAAGTCACGCGGAAATTTCGAATTCTTAATTTGTATATTAAATGGAGAAATCGTAAGTATGAATTTGATATTTAATTCAATTTCATCTAGCTATTTCTATTCACTTTATTTATAATTTATAAATAAGAAATTTATTCATAATTATTTGAATTGAATTAAATGAAAAGATATAAAAGAATTAATGCAACTCTATTTTCATTCATTCTTAAATGTCCAATTTTATATTTTTTACACATTTTTTTCTATTCTTACTCAAAATATATATATATAATTGTTCTTGGCATTTCTTGTAAATATTGTAATCAAAAACAAATGCTATCAATGCTATCATGTGACATAACGCTTAAATGTGATGGATTGGGGAAAATCACATCATATAAATATTTCATTTATGGGGAAGGATCATGTGGCTCAATTGAATGATTGACAATATATTATAATATAAATTCTATAATAGTCACAAGGCGAATTGACCAACACTTATAAAAAATTTAACTTTAATCTTGTATTAATATAAAAAAGATGCAACCAATTATAGAATCTCCAATTCAGAATGCTGCAAATTTTTTTTTCATTCTAATTTATGTTTATGTTGGAATAATAAATTTTTTTTTTCTAAAAAAACAATCAACTACTATTAAAAAAACACCTATCCCTTTTTTAGTCGTAAAAATTGTATCCGATTATATTGATTTTGATTTTGATTTTTAAATGGAAAATCCCGGTATCTTTGTTCCGTATAAATAAAACCTTTTTTTTTCCTCTCCAAAAAAAAATCTCTAGAAGAATCAATTCATAAAAAAAAAAATATTATTTAATATTTGTAAATTCTACTATATATTTTTGAAACAATTAAATAACTTTTACTTTCAATAATTTTTAAGAATTTTTTTCTCTCTTATTTCTCATACTTACTTATTACTCGATTATCTCTTAAAGCTTATACTTATATTTTTAAACCTCGAATCTTCAGTTAACCCATCGACATTTATACAATTTATATTATACACATATAATCACGGAAAGCTGAAATATTTCTCTTTTTTTAAAAAAACAAATATTCTATTACAAATTTTTTATTTGGCATTTAATTTTTTATAGAGAAAAATGAATAATAGATATCAACAAATTCCTTGCATTTCATCTATCATGTCACCACCGCTTTCTCCAAAGAAATCTAAAAATGAAATTCTTAGCATTAAAGTGGAAAATGCAGTAGGTGACATTGAAAAACAGGAGATGATATCGACATCACCTCAGCCACCACAGCCCAAAGAACAAAATGATAGAAAAATTACCAAACCAAAGAGCAGATTTCGAATGTTTGTGTCAGACGCACCTTTAGCTCTTTTGGATTTAATCAAACGTTCAGAAATCAAGAAACCCACAATTAATATCACTAATAACGAATTTAAAATCAAAACCAATCATGTATCTTTAAAAGGTGGTAAGGCTAATCACCATAATCACGTGGATGTATATAGTCACAAGATCAAACCTGGACCTTTACGTTCTCGACATCGTAAAAACCCTTGTCCAGTAAAATCACCTTCAAAATCATCTCCAGGAATTACCCTTAAATTAGATGTTTTTACACCTTTTAAAGAGAACCCAATGGCACTTTTACATAGTGATAATCCTCATCCATCATCTTTATCTGATTGTAATGGTAATAGCACACCTCCTTCTCTAACCCCTTCATCTTCATCTGATTTGTCGCAACCTTCTAGTCCAAGTTCAGTAGTACAATTTAGGCAAAAGAAACAACGTAAGAGGCACAACATCAATACAAAAAATTCTAAACCTCCAGCGGTAGAACGTAAAAGAAAAAGTAACAGCCTTTCAAGAGTAATGGCTGATCGTGGTCTTTTAGAAACATCTTTTAATAATGTTACTTCTGGAGAAATCAAATCAATTCGTCTTCCACCACCACCACCAATGGAATGGGAGAAATTAATTGAAAACATTAATGATATGAAGTTAGATATGGGAATTTTAAACCATATTACACCTAAAATTACCTGGAAAGGTCAACCACTTTCTATCACTCATTTACCACATTTTAATGCTTTACACCAAAAAGAAGTAATGGTTGCGTCAACATTACGTCTTACACCAGTACAATATTTGACCGCCAAAAATACTTTGGTTTCAGCTGCTCAACGTTACGTTCAACGATCACTTCCTTTTCGTAAAAGTGATGCACAAAAATTACTTAGAATTGATGTAAATAAAGCAAGCAAATTATGGGAATTCTTTCAACAAGTAAAATGGATTTAATTTTTTTTTTTTTTTGAAAAAAAAAATGCAAGATTATATCATTATTATTATTATTATTACTACTATGACCAACCAAGCTTTTTCATGAAATTCACAAAATAAATTTATTTTGTATATATTTTTTTTATTCCTTAAATTTTTTAAAATAGATCTTTTTTTTTTTTAATAATCAATTTTATGTATACACCTTTTAGAGTAATTATAGAGATCAAAAAATAAACCAAAATAACAAATAAATCTTTATGAAAAGTAAATGTTTTTTTTTTGATATTGTTCAAAGAATTTATTATTATTTATTGTTTTTTTTTTATTATTTTGTTGTTGCATTTCTCTTTAAATAATGNAGAAGTAATGGTTGCGTCAACATTACGTCTTACACCAGTACAATATTTGACCGCCAAAAATACTTTGGTTTCAGCTGCTCAACGTTACGTTCAACGATCACTTCCTTTTCGTAAAAGTGATGCACAAAAATTACTTAGAATTGATGTAAATAAAGCAAGCAAATTATGGGAATTCTTTCAACAAGTAAAATGGATTTAATTTTTTTTTTTTTTTGAAAAAAAAAATGCAAGATTATATCATTATTATTATTATTATTACTACTATGACCAACCAAGCTTTTTCATGAAATTCACAAAATAAATTTATTTTGTATATATTTTTTTTATTCCTTAAATTTTTTAAAATAGATCTTTTTTTTTTTTAATAATCAATTTTATGTATACACCTTTTAGAGTAATTATAGAGATCAAAAAATAAACCAAAATAACAAATAAATCTTTATGAAAAGTAAATGTTTTTTTTTTGATATTGTTCAAAGAATTTATTATTATTTATTGTTTTTTTTTTATTATTTTGTTGTTGCATTTCTCTTTAAATAATGCATATTTTTAACGACATGTAACGACATGCAGAATTTAATGTTTATATCAAATTTGCCTTTGAATTTTTCAATTGAGTTTTTTTTTTTCACATCTAAAGTAAAACAAAGTAAATGATCATCAAAGAATTTTCTCACAATTACCATCAAAAATTATTTTTATTGTGATTAATAAAAACTTTAACTCGATAATCTTTCTCTACGCCACAATTTTTAACTACATCTAACAATCAATGAACTTCTTTCAATGATAATGAATAAATACTTTTTTGGAATTTGATAACCAGTTTGCATCAATAAATTTACAAGTTTTATTTTATTCTTTTTTCCCCATCAATAAATTTCCCCTAGAAAAACGTTAATTTAATAAAATCTATTCATCCCAAAATTTTTGCGAAAGAAAAAACATTACATAAATTATTTATTGTATCTACCTTATACAGAAATTCATTATTTTGAATAACTGAAAAATGCCGCCAAGTATCTAAGCTAAAATTAGTATAAATTCTTTCCAAATAAATTTATATTTGCGGGGGGCTTTTGGTTTTCTTTTTTCTATGTAACGTTGGTATTTTTTTAATTAGTGTATTGTATATATTTAGCTTATTAAATCGGAGAATATTTTATAAATGAATAAATATATGCTATAATCTGGTCTGTCAAAGGTCGTGCAGTAATTTATTTGTAATTTAATTTGTAATTATTTAGTTTGTATTCTTAGATATCTTTTCACTTTAATGATATAATCAAAAAAGATCATCTACCCGAAAGTCACGGATCAATATTAATTTGTACATCCTGGGTCTCTTGACTCATCATTTGTACCTCCTTTTGACTCATCATTTGTACCTCCCCTTGACTTTTGGTAATCATTTGTAATATATCTTCTTTTTAATTTTAATTTTTAATTTTAATTTTAATTTTTAATTATTGGACACGATGAGGACACGGTGAAGAAACGCTAACCATTCTCCAAAAAAAATCATCCGAACATCATGTAAATCATTGAATAAAATGAATAACAAAGAAATATCGAATTCATATGTGCGCAGGTCGCGTAGCAATGTGAATGTCATATGTGAACGCACAAAATCAATTCTTTGTCAAAAAACAACCTTTTATCATCGATTTTAGTCATTTATTTATTTATTTAGAATAAATAAATAAATGATAAAAGATAAGACCGAACGCAAAAAATGTTGGTAATTTTTTATTCCGATGATAGAATTTCTGGACCAATTAAATTGTTACAAGTAATTCAAAAAAATATCATTTGGTTTTGGAAAAAATCACAATAGGCTTTAGAAAAGTATCAAGTTAAAAAAAAAAAAAAGGAAAGAGAATCGAATTCGAACTAATTCGAAAGAAAGAAAATAGTATGGCTACTAGTTACAGTTAGCATTTAGTCAGAGTTGATGCATGGAATGGATATTAAACTAACAAGAGAGAAAACCCCCTCAAAATAGGAAACGATTTTTAACTATTTTAAGAAAATTCCTTCCGCAGATGCATTAAACCCATTAAACTAATCTTTAATTCAAGGATGAAATTGTTACCAAAAATAGTATATTTTATATCCGACCTTTCTGGAGTGTACGTCGGATATGTCGGAAACCTTATTATTCTTCTTTCTAATACAATAACTATTTTTCATTGTTACGCAAAATTATCTTGAATTTGTCTTTGTCATTAAATTTTAGGTTTTTTATGGGCTTTTTCTTAAATTCTTCTATAACGACAAAAGAAGAAGGATCAATAGAATTCTTTTTTATTGCAAATGGTTAATCCAATACAACCAGCTTTTTGTTATATTTATACTGTGTTTATTTATAATTGGATGATAAGGTTATCATAACAGTGTTAATATGGCTTATCAGTTATTTTGACCAAAACGAGTCAAGATCTAGATTTTTTTTAAAATAAATAAAAAAAAAATGGTAAAATGAAATAAACCAGAAAAAAATACCACGCTCTTTACACCCTTCTCCTCCCCTGCTCCGATGGAGAACAAGTTAATTAGATCTCAATCACAAAACTTGTATCTCTACAAGGTAAATGAACAAAGTGAATGAATTGAAAACACATGGAATTCAAAATAAAAAAAATTATAGAAAGTATCGATTTGGAAAATCCGGCATTGAATTATGGTTTTTTTTTCATTGTAAGGGGCCATAATAAGAGGGTGGCTTTTTTCTTAGTGGGGCATTTATTTAATTAGAGGAAAACAAAAAAATATATCATTTAATACATACATACATCTACATGCATCTCAAATGTTTAATAAATATTTAGTAGTTTTCTTTTTTAAAATAGGTTCATTCTTGGAAATATGTGAAGAGATTCTTTATCCTCCTATTTCTTTGGTAATTTAAATTAATAATATGATGTTAATTAAATGATATTTGAATGGTATTTGAATGATATTTGAATGATATTTGAATGATATTGAATGATATTGAATGATATAAAATGCATAATTCTTTCTTTTTTTAAATGTCGCACATTTACTCATTGTAAAATAACTCATTGATTTCTTCATTTATGCAAACTTATTATTTCTTGTTGTAATCGCATCTTTAATATTTTAATATTGCACCGATAATCCGAAACATAAGGATATATATATAAACTGCGTCGCCATGTTGCACGCGGCAATATTAACAATATAAGCGGATTAATTTGAATTTATAAATAGTAATAATAGAAATAATAGAGTCTTCACTCCCAGATTTGGATATTCTTATTATTTTCTTTGATATTTTTCATTATTATTATTTTCTTTCAATTAATTCTTTTTTTATACCGCACATTTGTTTATTTTTATGTTGAATTATGAATAAAGGAAGAAGGGAATAGGAAATGTGAAGTTGAAGCATTCATAATATTTGATGCGAGAAAAATTACAATAATGATTGAATTGGTAAATTATTGCCTATAATATAATAATAAATAAATGGTTTTTCAAATTTTAATATAAAAGGGTAAAACAGCCGAATTTACAATTAAAGTTGTTATCTGCAGTTGAAAAAAAAACGGCTTTGAAAAGAAGTAAATGAGGTATTATTAAAAGAGATATTATTTGTGGCTTACAAGAGTCGTGCAAAGTTAGCTGATATATTAACACATATATAATTAATATGCTATGCTCTTTAATTGACCTTATTATTATTAAGAATAGATTCGCATTTATAATTCTTACAAAATTATAATTTATATTTAAAGGGATTTTTCTCACATTATCACATTTTGTGATATTATAAAATTTTAAAAGTTGTGATAAAAAAAATTACGAAAAATATATACAAATTTGAAGGTGACTATAATTGTTGTTAAATAATTTAAAGAATTTCGTGTTTTTGAGTAAATGAGAAAAACACCAATTAAATCATCATGTAAAATTAGATCAACTTTTAAATTCAAGATCTATAGATTTTTTTTTTAAGATCATCTGATTCAGGTTTATAATTTTTTATTTTGAATACATGATGTTAACAAGTTATTACGTGAAAGGTGTTAATATTTTTTTTGTTGATTAAAAAATTGTTAACAAAAATTAATGTACCACTAAGATTTCCCCATTTCTTAGTGTCAAAGATAAATTATTAATTATTTCATTCTAACAATTTTATTCTTCTAATTATTTTTTATTCTGGTTAAACTAAAATCTTTTAAAATTTGAATTAGGATACAAGAAACAAATAAATATAATAAACAAAACATCACCGTTCTTTTTTGCACCAATTAAACTATTTTAATATGTCACGGTGTGACACTTCTATAACGGACAATGTATATAAACATTTTTTGGGGCGTGCGAAATTTATTAAATTTATTTATTTTATTTTATTCAAATAGATGCATCATCATGTTATATAATTATAAACAATAAATAAGTTGCGAATAGGAAGTTTTAATTTTTTTCTTAGGTTATACTGCAGAAGTAAAGCACTGAGTCGGAGTGACGAAAGACTTTAATGAACGAATTGGGAAAAATTTCGGGTGGTTTATAGCGAATTATATCAATATTGTATGTAAGTTCCCATAGTTGTGACCGACCTACAATTTATGCCCTCGGCCACGTTTTATTTTTTTAATTATGATAAATATTTATCAAAAATCTTATTTGTTAGACTTGATATATCATGTGATCCAGAAATAACATCTCTTCGAAAAATGAATTGGAGAATATCGAAATTTCGGAAATGTCCGTATGGTCACGAAATAATTTCTAAATTTAAGACAATATTTGATCTTTGGTGATTGATCACATTTCCTGTTAAAAAAAAAATTGATTATGCATAAAGAGGCAAATGATGCAAAATTCTTACAAGAATAGACTTTACTCTCACTCAAATGGATACGATATTCATTAGGTTGGGTTGACTTCAGAATTTAATACGCAGTAACGCTAAATATGGAAATGCTAATGGAAAATGATAATAACATTATTTTGATTACTAATGACATGCTATCATGTCATGTGAGGGAATGGTTAGACAAAAAAATTAAATTGGAAATTATAATTATTTGCGTGGAAAAGCCAAGTATTGTTATAATAATACCAAACCTGAAGAAGAAAGATTTATAAAATTTTGTATTTGCTAAAAAGAAAAAAAAGAATTCTTTAATTAAATTTTACGAAGAATGAAAGGTCAAATTTGATTAATATATATTGCATCGCATCCAATATAATGTTGAGAAAATTTTTGTTAATTTTATTCGTTTCTATTATTATTATTATTATTATTATTATTATTATTATTATTATTATTATTATTATTGAATTTGTTAAATAATTTTTCCAAGGACCTTTTTGTAACGATAAAGGCCGAATGTACTGCAGTTCAAAGATCTTGAAATAAAGAAAATTATCAATAATTATAGCATTAAACTCAAAATTTCTATTTTTATTATTACAATAATTTCTTTTCTAATTTGTTTTCTTTCTAATTTATTTTCTTTCTAATTTATCTTTTTTTCATTTGTTTTTTAATTTATTTCTAATTTATTTATTTCTTTATTGAAAAAAAAGAAATCTTGAAAAATTTATTTACGTCGTCTAACCAACTGTATAATACTGAATAATACTGGGAATAACTTCTTAAGAACATTAAGAATATTAAGAATAATAATATTAATAATAATATTAATAATAATATTAATAATATTAATAATATTAATACGTAATAATATTATTATTAATATTATTAATCACATGATTTTAAATATATGGCCTGAAACTAAATGCAGATACACTAATAATAAATAGAACGAAACTTATTGATGACCTTTCGTAGACAACAATTCAAATGTTATGTTTCTGAGACTGGATATTCCAAATATTTGTAATATATAATTCAAATGGAATAAATGATATCCCAGCATAATTATTTACCTTACATGTCACCTTCATTACTATTGGCGGTTGATCCACTAAACAAATTTTATATTAAAAAAGAAATTAAAGAACCTCTCAGAGGGAATGTGAATTAACTGAAAAAAAGAAAGAAAAGGGAAAGAAAAAGTAAGAAAAAATGAGAAAAAGAAAGAAGAATAATAAATTTTATCTTAACCAAGAAGAAAAAACCAAAAAACCTTCGAATGAGTTAAAGTGATAGTAATACAAATAGTCAAGTGGTAATAATAATAATATTAAAGTATTCGTATTTGGAAAAAATTATTGTTTATTTTTTTGCCACATTACTTTATATTACTTTATATTATTTATTAGTTATATTACTTTATATTATTTATTAGTTATATTACTTTAATAAAATTTAAGTTTCATTATATGTTCTTTGTTAATTTTTGTCAGTGCATTGACAACAAAAATATCTTTAGTGCAAAAAATTACATTTTATATTATTCAACCATCATTTTTTTTATAAACTTTTATAAAATTTGTATAAATGCTTTATTATAATATTTTTATATTTTTTTCATTGTCAATTAATAATTTAAATACACTTTAAAAAATACTTTAAATACACTTCGAAATACACTTCGAAATACACTCCAAAATACACTTTGAGATATACCTTAAATATACTTTAAAATACACCTTAAATATACTTTAAATATTACACCTCAATAAAGTATATTATTATTATTCCCTATTTAGAATCATTCAAAAAGTTAAATATATAATAATTAAATTTCACAAATGTTGAATTGTCTCTCTAAGCAATTTAGTTGGTTTGTCCAATCAGAATTAGACAATAAAAAAAATGATATCATTAATAAACTCCGCCCCTGTTTCCGATGATTGTCATTTATTTAAAAGAGTGGAGTTTGACTAAAAAAAAAATATTTAGGTTGTCTTTCTCATTTTTCTCTTGATTAATAAATACTACTGTACTTTGAATAATTTTAAAACCTTTTTTTTCTATTAATTGTTGTCATTAAATCTTTTTCTAATTTACTTTCTTAAAACAATCTGTAAAGGAATATTATCACTCAATTGGTGAATAGCTTTGGTTCCCTTTTTGACAACAAATAATTTTCATTTTCGCTTTCTTTGGCAATTGTTAATTATTCTGAACTCCGAATTAGGATTAAACTTTAAATCCATTTTTTTTTGTTTATAAATCGCGCAACCCCCTTTTTAACACTTAAATTGTTTTTCTTCTCTTTTTTTTTTTGAGAACATTTTTGAGAACATTTTTGAAACTTTTCACATTTTAATTCCCACATTTATTTTTTTTTAAAAAATTTTTTAAACATTAAATTTTTTTAATAAAAAAAATGTCTTCTCAAAATCTTTCTTATAACACATTATTTATTTCACCTCCCCTCTCTCCTCATTATAAAGGTGGAATCGATAACTCACTTTGTGACAATACCCAAAATTTATCTCATGAAGAACCTAACAATTCTTCACAAAACTCAACAATTACCAATCCGAAGATTAATAATCAAACTCAGAATAAACCAAAGTCCATTTATCGATTTAGATTAAAAGATGCCCCAAAAGAATTATTAGAATTAATGAATTTTTCTTCAAAAACATTATCAGGAAATTCAGTCAAAACCTCCGTCATTATTGGTAATACAAACTATATAAACGGACCTTTTTCGGCGGACACAACAGACACCAATAATGATCGTGTGACGGTGGCCACACAAAATTCATTAAATCTAAATACTGACAACAAAAAAAAAATTAATAATTTCAATAACACTGATAATAAAATTTCCCAAAATGTTGTAGAAAAACGTCAAAGAGTTCGAAAGAACCCTTACCCCAAAAAATCACCCTCAAAAATTTCACCCGGGATCACTTGTTCCGTGGATATTTTCAAGGCATATAGAGAAAATCCCAAATCTTATTTGAACTCTATTTATCCATTACCCAAAAAACCAGATCCATTATTTTCTGACGAACTGTTTCCATGTTCTGATTCTGAAACAAATACAACGAAAAAACGAAAAAATCGAAGCAAATCTAATAAATTCAAACGAACACCTAAAGTCAATAATTATAATAATAATAATGTATTCGAACGGAAACGAAAAGGAAATAGTTTAACCAGGGTGATGGCAGATCAAGAAGTAATATCTACAATGGCCAATAATGTTACTAATAATATTAAAAATCAGAATAGGGTTTATCAATCTCAAATGCAATTTGAAGAACTTATGGCAAATATTGAGAAACTAAATCTTAATATGGATATATTAAATAATATTGCACCTAAAATTACTTGGAAGGGTCAACCACTTCCAATCAAACATTTACCTTACTATGACTCTTTACACCTCAAAGAGGCATTGGTCGCATCAACGTTACGTTTGAATCCCTTGCAATACTTAACATCGAAATATACGCTTATTTCATCAGCTTTACGATACACCGAAAAATCATTACCATTTCGTAAGAGCGACGCACAAAAATTGCTCAGAATTGATGTAAATAAAGCATCTAAATTATGGGAGTTTTTCTCACAAATCAAATGGTTTTAGATTTTAGAATATTTTTTACATTTTTAGAATTTTTTTGACTCCTTTATTTTTTTTTCACATTCTTTCACATTTTTTTTGACTCCTTTATTTTTTACCTTTTTTTGTCCATTTTTTTAATTTCATTTTTCTATCTTCATTTCATATATTTAAATTACATTTGCAAAAACATAAGATATTGTAAATAACATCATCTTCAATTAACACTTCAATTAATTCTTCAATTAATTCTTCAATTAGATTTTGTACAAATTTTTTTATTTTTTTATTGTCCTTTTAAAAAATTATAATTATTATTAATAATTATAATTTCAATTTTTTTCATGGATGATCAATTACAGTATATAGATTGGGAGAATATAGATTTTGGGACAAGATTCACGTGTGGCGTTGATTTTTTTTATCGTTTGTGAAAATTTTTAAGAAACGTTTAAATAAATAATAAGGGACAAACAAAATTTTATAGGGGCCTTAATCTAATTTTTTAATTAAATTATTATATAATCGAAACATTTTTTTTATCAAACTTTAAATGTTTAAATGTTTAAAATGTGTAAAATGTGTCATAAAAATCAAAAAAAAAAAAAAATACAGTAATTACAAATATCATTGAGTTGTTATTGAAACACTGTGTACAAATAAAGATAACAGGTGAAGATTGAATTTAACTGAAAAAGTAAAATTTACAAGCCTTAATCTCATCTTCACCTAAATCAGAAGGCGGATGGTAATCAATCAATGATAATATAAATTTGTGTACAGAATATTGTTTGAATGGTTTTTGTTTCATACTAAAAAAAAAAAAAATATTGGTGATATCTTATATCAATCATCATGAGACGTAAATTGTTTATTTTTTTGGAATAATATGATTTAATTGATTGAATGAAATTTTGTGAAATGAATACAGAACGCATTTAAATTAATTTCATTTTAAAATTGTGTGCGGCATTTTTCTATTAATATTTGGTTAATAAATTTTTTTTTATAGAGAATTCCGTACTTTCCGAAAGAGTTATGAAAGAATTATGTTTCGGAAGAACACCAATTATAATGTATTTATTTTCTCGGATTTTCATTCGGAATTCAATGACTACGTAATAATTATAATAAATTTGGTAATAATAGTTATAATGTAGTATAATATCAAATGTATAATATCAAAAATAGCATAATCTAATAATAATATCAGATATAGTAAAATCTAATAATAATATCAGATATAGTATAGTATAATGAATTTTTAATACAGCCGCAAAAAAGTTAAAAAATGATGAACATCCGCCACTCCGCCACTACGCCACAAAATTCTATTTGTTTATTACATTGGTAAAATATAATGAAATTGAGAATTAAAGAAATTTAAATATCGAAAATATAGATTACATTCATTATCATAAATTATTATTTTCCCAACATTAAAAAAATTAAAATTTTCTCATTAAATGATTGTCAATTAATAAATAATCATAAATAATCGTTAAACGATTTTATTTATAGTAAATTTTAATATTTTAATCGTTATATAAATTAGGTCGTAATATTTAATAACATCAGTAACGTCAATAACATCAATAAACATCAATAACATCAATAATATCAATAACATTAATAATAAGAATATAACATATAAGAATTGTAGATCAGATGTGTACCTTAATTTGTCATATATTATTAAAAAATAAACAAACATTGTCACATTTCACCGAGCTAGCGTGTGCATAATTGTATAATAAACGTCACATTTTGAGATACAATGCTGAATATTATTAGTAGTATAATTTTGTTGTTGTTGTTGTTGTAGTTGTAGTTGTATATATAATATATTTTCATTTGTCTTGCTAATTATGGAAAATCTCAATAAAAATGAAATTTATATTATTTTCGGCTAAAAGATTTTACCATCATTCGTTTTTGTGTCAATACCAGGTTTTTTTTTAATGCTAATTTAATGCTAAGTGTTAATGTTATTAATTATTATTATTATTATAATAATAATAATTAGATAATTTCTTTTCTTACAATCTATGGGCTGAATTGCATATTTTAAAAAAAGTGAAACTTCCTTTTAACTTTATTTATCAAGTCCATTTTAAAATAAAGATTAAAGCTTGCATATTATTCATTTATTCTCACCTATTATTACTTATTATCTCATTTTACTCATATTTTAGGATTCGGCGTCGACGTTATAAATTAATAAGGTTTCAAATTGCATAATTATACCCTTTCATTTTAACCTAAGTTTACAATTATTTACTGTATTTACATTATTAATAATATGCATTTATTATTAATATTATATTTTAATTTTTAAGAAAAAATTTATTATTAATATATTATATCTTAATTTTTAAGACAATTTATTATTAATTGAAAATTTTGTAGATCTTTTTAAAACTTTTTCATCTTTCAGTTAGTTGTTCCGTCGTTCTTTTTTTTTTTAATATATATAATATGCAAGTATTCATTCTTCGGTGAATTACTATTGGTTATTTTAAATTTGTTATTTGATCAGATAATCCATATTTGGTCATGATTACAAAATTGAACTAGGATTGATTCTATGGATTGGTTCTATGGAATGGTTTATATGGATTAATTCTAGAAGGTCTCGAAAAATGATAATCTTTTACTTATTCAGTTAAAAAAAACTCGGAAATTATTGAATTATTTAAAAATATTCAAGATCTTCCAAACACATAACTTTTCCGTGAAGAAATAATTAAAAAAATTATTGTGGAGAGGAAAAGTTATTCTTTGGCTATTTTATAATCCAAATTCGTTCACTTTCTTTCAATTACTCACTATATTTATTTGTTATTATATTTATTAATACATATTTACAATTGATGCGAATGTACTTGAATTTTTTACACAATGACCAATAAATCCATTCATTTAAAGCACATTTTAAACAATCATACATTATCATTGGACAAATGTGTTCCAAAAATAAATTTCTTTGGAAATTTTGTTTTGTATTTTTGGAAAATTTGCTGCATCATAGAGAATTCAATGAACCTCTTAAAAAAGTTTTTTTTTTAGTTTTTGGTTAGATTTTGTAATGACATTAGATTTTAATGACATATTAGATTTTGAAGAGATTGATAAATTTCTTTTTTGAATAACTCTTTGAATAAAAAAAAACTTATTAAAAATCTTTATAAAAGTTTCTTTTTGAGTGACATAAAATGCACTTTTTGACAATCTTCCTAATTCAATAACAATTCTCTGTATGCACACCGACACGTACAGTAAGCAATTTAATGAAATAAAGCGATGTGGCGTTTCAATAATAATAATAATAATAATAATAATAATAACTTTGAACTTTGAACTTTTGGCTGGTTTATTTAATTAATTATCAAAGGAAGCTTTTTTATTAAAACATTTTAGAATTGACTCTTTCTCAAAGAAAAAAATTATTATAAATATTTATTTATTTGTTTTTGTTGATAATTGTTCTAATGTTAAATTTTGGACATTGTTCCTAATGCAGTAAATATTTATTTACTGTTTGGTTTTCTGGCTGTTAATTGTACAAAGAAAACTGATTTATGAAAAATAATTATGACTTTCTAAAATTTCATAAAGAATAATTTTTTTTTTTTTAGTGTAAGAACTCTCTTTTTATTTCTTTGTTCGTTTGTTTGATTGTAATTTATGTTTATGTTGATTTATGCTATATGCAAATCAAATAAAATTATACAAAAAAAAAAAAACAAACTATTTAAAAATATTTATTATTGATAAACTTTAAACAATTTAAAATGACATTATTATCAATTTCTTATTTAAGGAAACTTTTTTTTATATCAAATAAATTATTATTTTTAAATTATGTAATATTTTGATTTGAAGCATTAATTTTTACTGTTATCAATTATTATGAGTGATATCTGAAAATATAAATATAATATTGTAATTATAATATTCTTTTTCTTTTTATGTTATTGTTACTATTATTATTATTATTATTATTATTATTATTNAAAAAAAAAAAAACAAACTATTTAAAAATATTTATTATTGATAAACTTTAAACAATTTAAAATGACATTATTATCAATTTCTTATTTAAGGAAACTTTTTTTTATATCAAATAAATTATTATTTTTAAATTATGTAATATTTTGATTTGAAGCATTAATTTTTACTGTTATCAATTATTATGAGTGATATCTGAAAATATAAATATAATATTGTAATTATAATATTCTTTTTCTTTTTATGTTATTGTTACTATTATTATTATTATTATTATTATTATTATTATTGATTATGATCAAGTGAATTTCTAAAGAACTTTATCAACTGCTTTATTAATTTGCTTTATCAATTGCTTTATCAATTTACTTTATCAATTGCTTTATCAATTTGCTTTATCATCCCCCAATAATATAATTTAATCTAATTTCTTAAATGTTTCACCTTTCTGAGATAGTGAAATTCATTAAATTGATTGTCTGAAAATAATCTTTTCTTTGAGGTCATTCATAACTTTATAAAGAAATAATTTAAGAGATAAAAAAAAATACTTGGTCACAAAAGTAAGTAAATAAAAATAATACACAATGTGACCAAAACTACGCAGCGCCATTTAATAAAGATAATACGATGTGACCAAAACTACGCGGCGCCATTTATTTATTTACATAATACAGAGCAATACACTAAATCAAAATATTCATTAAATAACATTAATTAAAGATATACTAAATTATTTTTGAATCCTTAAATACGACCATAATAAATTTATTATTATTAATAATAAAGCATCGTTCGTTCTAATTGTAATGATTGTAATAATTGAAATTTAATTGTATTATCTGGAATTATATTTGGAACATTTTAAAAGCACTTTTCATTTTTTTTTTCTTTTAGCATTCTATTTTGCCTTAAAAAAGTAATTAATGAATATATGCAATTCGTAGCAAAGAAATAATGTAATAATTTACAATTTTCTGATTTTCTTTCTTTTTGCATAAGCATGAATGAAGACTTTGTAAATTATACATTTTTGTAAATTACTGAGGCGTTTTGGCAGATTTTATTTGTTTATTTATAAAAAATTTACTGTGCTTGCGCCCTATTACATTATTACATTAAATACATTATTAAAGACTCAAATTGCTATATGATTTCTTTTGAACTATAGAGGAGGCTTTTTGATATGTGTGATATATGTGAAATGTGCGAAATGTGTGAAATGTGCGAAATATGTGAAATGCGCGAAATATGTGAAATGCGCGAAATGTGTGAAATGTGTGAAATGTGTGAAATGTATGAAATGTGTGTGAAATGTATCGTTAAGGAATTAAAAGTAATAAATTCGACGCGAAAAATAATATGAACGAATACAAGTATAAAAATATATTTATCGGAATTAAAAACTGTATTTGGATCACATTAACCATAAATTTAAAAATTAATAAATAAATGAATTGATTCTAAATATAAATTTTATCCGGTAATTCCGCCGTAATTTAAAATATAAGGTTATTAAGATAAATAAGCTTAATAGGTTTAATAGATTTAATAAAGATTAATAAGTTTAAATGACAGAAATATTATTATCTATGCATTATGTAATTTTCTTTAAAATAATCTCTTTTGCTGAAATTTTTTTCTTTGGTCAGTACAACTTCATAGGGTATCAGAATAAGTCTATAACTAAATTCATTTTCGTCCTATTCTAGTTTCTATCTTTCAATAATAATATTATACAGTATTAATGATTTATGCAATCTGCATGCAAATTTCCCGGCGAAATTTCTATTACCTTATTTCATTTGTTGAAAAGGAGCACATAATAATAATTCGGAATAAAGTTATGTAATTGGAATTTGTGTTTGTGCGTATTTCCATAATCCCAATTACCAAATCAAAAGAAGTCTGAAAGAAGGATTACCCTACATACGATAAATGTATCAAAATTATTTTGCCTCTATTTTTGGTCATTGAAATGAATTGAATTTGTTCAAACGTAAAAAAAAAATGAATGTTAAATGGTTACCAATATCGTCTTGACAAATTTATTACATTGCCGATAATTTATTGTCTTAAGGTTATTTATTGCATAAATTTCGGAGATTGTGTTTATTATATTATTGAATATAATAATTATTCTAGTGATAATAAAGACAATAAGAAAATGTTTCACGTGCATTATTATTATTAAATTACATTATATTTCATACATAATTACATGATGACAAAAATGATTAATGAAACAAAAGTTTAATTAGGTTCTTATACTTTTATCATATTTCCTTCGGGAACAAATCTTTAAAAAGTAAATTAATAACAATCAAAAATATTCAATTTCCTCTCCCCAATTTCCCATCAAATGTTTCTAATTAGAAATGCTGTTCTGGATATGGTTAAAATTTTTTTTGTAAAAAAATTTTTTTTTTGATACAAATATTGATACAGTACTACAATATTACAAATATTATAATATTACAAATACAAGATTGATCTTACTAAATTCAGGTTCAGGCCAAATTTTAATTTAAAATCACGTGTAATCTCGATATTCTTTGTTCTTATTTATTTGATCAAGAAAAAGTAGAAATAATAAAATATTGGTTTCTCACAAAAATCAAATTAAAGAAACGTATTCATAATGTAAAGTTTCGGTATTCTATTCCCTGTAACTTTTAACTCCTTTCGCTCAAAGTAATCCCATTTTCAAAACGATTTAAAAATTTAAACCAATTCACGTCCATATTTAAAATTGCAATAAAAGATGTCATTCACGTGAGGCATCCGGATATTAAAGGTATAAATTAATAATTTTAGCAATGCAAATGAAATGATTTATAAAATGAATCAATTAAAGATGTAGTCATGCAACTAAAGGAGATGAGCTCTTATCTGTCACATTTAAACTTTATTTTTGCTTTATATTTGTGTAAACTTATTAAATGTATTGAATAATTAATACATACATAGAAAAAAAAATCACAAATAACCAAAATTGAATCCAGTTTAAAAGAAATTTATTAGGACCGAATTTATGGCATAAATCTTGGCAGTTCTAACACGAAATGTTTAAACATGATTTGATTTTTTTTTACTTTTTTTACTTTATGAATTATCTTAATTAGAGATAATTGGCATTAGTTAATTAATCATTCGAAAATTAAAACGAAAATATTTATTTCTGAAAAAGAAAATTGCGATATTAAAGAGAGCATATAATATGAGTCAACAATTATTTTAATAATATTTTCCAAATTCGAATTCTTTAAAAATTTACCGGAAAAAAATTCAATATTAAACACCAATTGTTAATGAAATTTTATTTAATGCATATTTATTTGTTTTATCTTTTCTTTTTCTTGTCAATTATAGAAACCATAGTATAAAATAAAACTTTCGAGTTCATTCTATTACCAATGAACTAAAAGCAGGGAATATTCATTAACGCAGACGGATATTCCATTTACACGAACCTAAAACTAAAATGGAAGAAATTCATAACTACAATGAATTTATTCTTTCAGCATCTTTACAAAAAAAAAAACTTATGATTTCGCAGATTTATCCCACGAATGGTAGTTTAAATCTATAATAATTTGTACATTCAAAGAATAGCCAAATATATTAAAAATGTTCTAAAATAATTATTTAAATGAGTTTCCTCCGATATTTAGATACTTTTATAGAAGATATTACACTTGAAATATACAATGTCTTACTAAAGAACTTCAGATCCTGTTCTTTATTCGTTATCATTCTCAAACTATTCTTGATTTGGATTTAATATAATCAAAAAAAAATTGAATGAGTTTAAAAAATGCTAAAATATAATAAGTTATACGTGTAATATGGCCCAGGCCCAGTTTTAATACGAAGATATATTTAATTTATTTATTATACATATGATCACGTGTCGATATTATGCATGATGCAGAAACGCAAAGCACCGGAGAATATATGGAGAATTTCAAATATTCCTAATAAAATGATAAAATAATTAAATTATGGGGAAGTACCATTTAGCCAATAATATTCATTTAGCGAAAAAGAAAAATCCTATGTCATGTACTCTCTAGGCCCATATCTTCATACTTCAAAATTTAAATGTGTTTACCAATATAAGTTTGTTTATAGTCTTTGGATTCTTTGTTAAGTTATAAAGGATCATTTATGATATAATTATATAAATGAATCTAACTGAATGCTAACAATTGATTGAATGAAAATTATTTATTATGAAACCCTGAATGTAAATATGCGTTGTATCAGTTATCTGACAAATTTCTCGCATATTGTAATTTGAAAAGAAAGAATCGGGTGGGAAAAAAAAAATGAAATTATTTTGATTTCGTGTTCACAACCTCCATATAATAATAATGCACACGATCAAGTTTGTAATCGAAAAAAAAAAAGATTATCAAATCCAGGATTCTAACATCATGTTTAATATAACACGTTACTAAAAAAGGTATTCATAATAAGAAATCTTTTACAAAGTTTATTTACCAAAATGTACTTTCGAAACAATATCACATAGAGATATACAAATACTGAAACCACAAAAATAATTGTTGGGGAGTATACATTGGTACACGAAATTGATGTCATTTTTTTTTCAATGCAAAATTATTGTGCTCGTAATTTATTAATGATTCCCGCGATTTTATTCATTTACTTTACAACAATGATTATTGTACTATAATGCTTATTCAAAAACAATTGTACTATAATTTAATACTAATCTTAGAATTTTCACAAAAATCTTAGATTCAAGCTATAATAAAGGTAAAATCGTGCAAAAAGAAATTCACGAGAAAATATTCGCAAGAAAGTTTAAACAAAACTTATGAATGAAAAATGAAAAAAAAATTTTTTTTTTTTTATTAAACCCCCACCCCACCCCGATCTCTATACAATGGAATGAAATCTATTTACAAATTCTGAATAAAGAGAAAAAAATATATAAACTTAATGATAATCACTAAAAGCACACTTTAGTAAATCAAACTAAAAAATATGCTAAATATTGGGAACATAAAGAAATCCATATTTTTATAATTTTTGCTTATTGTTTCTACCAGAAAAAAAAAAAGTTAAATAATTTTTTAAAAGAAAAATTGAGATAGTTCAGATCCAGTGAACTTGTCGGAAAAATTCCCAGAGTTTACTGGCCTTGTTAACATCGATACGTAACAACTTTTGAGCATCGCTCTTTTTAAATGGTAAATTTCGTTGATTATATCTTTGAGCAGCAGAGATAAGTGTATGTTTTCCTGTTAAATATTGAACAGGGGTAAGACGTAGAATTGACACTACTTGAGCTTCTGCTGGATGAAGAGAATCATAATGTGGTAAATGAGATATTGATAGTGGCTGCCCTTTCCACGTAATGGCTGAATCAATTGTATCCAAGACTTTGGTATCAAGATCAAGAGCTTTGATGTTAGTAATTAATTCATCGAACTGCATAGGCGGTGGTGGTGGTATACGAACTGACTTTATATCGTTGGAAGTAATATTGGAATTAAAAACTGATTCTAAAAGTCCACGATCCGCCATTACTCTAGCCAAACTGTTTCCTTTTCGTTTTCGATGAGGAGAAGAAGGTGTACCTAAACGTTTAGAAACAACTTGTTTGGTACGTTGTTGTTTCTTCTGATACGATCGACGAATTGGAATTGCTGTTAACTCGTGAATAGAATCTCTCAAATCATCTATAGGGGGAGGAGTTGAAGGACTAGATGCACAAGAAAGCTGTGATTCGGTAGGAGATGAGACAGAAGAATTATCGCTGATTAAAGATAATTTAAATTCAATATCATCGGCATCACTGTTGTTGCTACGTAAGATGTTCAATTCAGGAGAACTGATTGGAGAACGAATAGGATATGGATTTTTGCGAACGTTTCGATGTCTACCAGAGACTAATTTTTGATTAGAAGGATCTTCAGTATTAAATATATTATTATTTGTTTTTTGGTTTTGTTCATATGTGGATGATTTATAACTTTTCAAAGAAAACCTGATCAAATCAGAGGAAAGACTTTTGGTTGGTGAAAGTATCGATTTTGATATTTCTATGTATTCCAAAAGTTCAGATGGTGCATCAGATAGACGCATTCTAAATCTATTTTGTTTTAATGAAGAAGTATTAAGTGGCTCATATGAAGTTGATGGTGAAGAAGGTTGAGATATAGCAAGAGCATCACTAATTTGAAAAGGCGGTGAAGGTGGTGGTGAAGGTAAAACAGGAGAATAATTCTTTTCTCCAAAATAAATTGGAATCTGTTTATTGGAAAGAAACATGTTTGAGGAAATCATTTTTTATTGTTAAAAAAATATATAATAAAACTAAATTTTCTAATTTTTTGAAATAATTTTTTGTTTTTAGATGATTGTTTTTTTTGGGGCATATATATATATAATTTGTAATTATCAAAGATCTGCATAATACACAAAATAAAAGATATAAAAGATAGCATTCGAAAAGAATAAATATTTTTTTTAGAGAAAAAAGCATTAAAAAAAAAATAATAAATCCAAATGTAAAGAATCTAGCCAATTAAAGAAATATATAAGAATTTAGTAGGAGATTCAATTAAATATTGCATAAATTACTTATTATATATTATTTATATAGTGATATTTACTTTATTGTAATCGAATTCAATATTCAGTAGAAAAAAATACAAGTAATTTTACAAGTAATTTCTTTTTTGGTTCAGGATTCATATAGTATATAATATTTTCCCGCTATCCTTAATCGTCACATACTTCTTAAACTATTTTACAGTTCGGCTAAATTATTGGTTCTCCTTTTTAGTTTTGTCGGGAATTGCACCAAGAGCATCAAAATTACTATGAAATTATGTAATATCCTGCATGTATCTAATAAAAAATCTGAAAAGAAAATGTTTCATTTTCCGTATATTCGGTTTATGATGAAATTAAGGAGGATCGGTAGTTTAATTATTGTCTCAATTTCTGTTTAATAAGTTTAATAAATTTATAAATTTTTGGTCTAGCAGGGAAATTTTTGAATTTTTTGGTTGGTTCACCGCAAAAACAATCCCATTTTTTTTATTCCTTTAAATGAAACATTTTAAGCTCATTACATTCAGGAAATGAAATTAAATTTTAAAGTAATATTTTTGATGTATATTGTGTATAATGTTACGGTATCGAGTTTTGAATTTTTCGGAGATTGGATCCTGCGCCATATTATTAATTTTTTATGTTATACAGGCGTCAATTTCCACCGATTTTTTCGATAGAATGAATTTCTATTTTGAAATTTTTAATTTCTACAAAGAATTTAACTCGGTAAACCATTTCTAATTTGTGTTAAAAAAAATAAATGGTTCTTTGTATAAAATTTATTAAACCAAAGGTGGATTAAAGAATCACATTAATAAAGAAATTATATTTTATCAATTAGATCAAAATACGAATTATACCTTTAATTGTCAACTAAAATTGTTAACTACCGATTAATTGACCAATTAATGGGAAACTTTAACTTTAATATGTTCATTATTTTAAAAAACATTATCCCATTATTAAGTATTGAAAAACCAGTTTTTTTAGCAATACTCGTATTATTATTTCTGTCTATTTTTTAAAGCCTTTATTGTAAATTTCTACTATAAATTCTATGCTAAATAATTCGTTCATAATAAAGGTACTATCATTGAAATTTATGGTTTTAATATTAACTAATATTAACTCGAAAAAAAAAGTTAGGAGGTTTTGAAAGTTGGAAATTTATTCGCGCGTTTTTGAGTACGATCACGCATACTGGCTCAAAATTTAAAATTATGGAAATTATGGAAATTATGCATGATTTTTCTCCAAGAATTCATGATTTTATCATGTGATTTTCATGAATTTATTATTAATAAAGATATCGAAAAAGCTAATTTAAAATAATTAATTAGAATTTGAATTTCCATTCGTTAGATAAAGGTTATCATTAAACTTTAAATCTAAACCATTAGAAATTCAATTTTATTTGTTTCCGTTTAAAAATTATTCTGCTAATTTTTCGATTAATTAATAATATTCAATATAATTCAATAACTGAACGACTAAAAATCAATTTAAATTAGATTATTAGATACAAATTTAACTGACTGCCATCCCGAATCGTATAGGTCATTTATATATGTACGCTTATTTTCAATTTGCAATAAGTGAACTAGAGGTAAGGTATCACTTTAGCTGACTTGAAATCCAACATTCATAGTTTCCGAAAATTATTTTTGATTGGCAAATCGGCTTCTTTCAGAAATAAATTTCAGCCAAAATTATGAATATCGAATTTTTGAATTTTGGCCAAAATTTGATTTTGCTGAATTTATGTTGGCCGAAATTTACCAAAATTTCAAATAGCCGAATAAATAATAATAATAATAATAATATAAGTGAAATTAAAGAAATTTTATTATAATATCGACATAAAATATGTGGAAAGATTTGGAGAAAAAAATTGCCTTGATCAGTAAACGTTGCGTTGTTAACGGTCCGACTTTATCCAACTTGAACTACAAGGGTTGTTAATTCCGAGCTAAGCCAAGCTGGACAAAACCGGACCGAAGGGGCCGAACCCGTTTTATTAGAGTTTCAAGTTGTCGGTTTGGTTTAGCTTGACTTGGCTTCTAAGTTGATGGGGTTAATGGAGCTGATGAGGTCAAGCCAATGGGGTTGATGGAGTTGATGGAGTTGAATGGAAAGTTGAATGAAGTCAATACGGCCCAGCTTGACTTTGACTTCAAGCCGGACCGTTAACAACAAGTCAAACTGATGGGATCGTTACTATCGACTCCATCAACCAAACCAAACCGAAAACTTGAAACTCTCAAGTCGAACCCCCCATCGGCCCGATTCGGACTTAACAACACTAGTAATATATAATTATTATCCAAAAATGAGGAGTTTGAATAATAACAAAATGCAGAGACACATAATTGCATAACTGCCTTCTAAATTTTTTGGAAAATAAGACATTAAAAGAGTCTTTTTTTTTAACATAATAATTAATAAATATTCAGATTCTTTTGCAAATAAACAGTTTCCAATGCTGAATCGGAAAGTAGCAAAAATAACTGGACGAGAATACAAGAATATGACATGAGAATGACATTTGAATTTCTTCCCCGCATATTAACTTGTACACGTCACACATCGGAAAAATTATATTTCACATGATCCGGGTTGATAACAATTCTTTTTCTTGTAGAACTTTTACTAACAATCTTCATAATCTCGGAATAATCTTGGAGAATAATATTAATATCAATATTGCATAGAAAGTATTATATTCATTGTCTGTACTTAAAAACTCGATTATTACACAATATTTAAAAATTGATAAACTTTCTTTAATATTTAAACTTTATTTTTTACGCCAAACATTCTTTTACATTCTTAGAGAAAATTACAACAAAATCCAATGCTTAAACTAGAAATAATCAATAGCTTTCTTTTTTTATTTACACTCATTTTTATAATCAAAGATTTGCAATCAATGAAAAATAATCAATCTTATTGGTGAATAAATTATCTATTATTTGTAAATGCAAAATATTTATTTTTAATGAAACAGTTAATGAAACGATTTTTTATCAATCTTTACTTGATTTTTTTTTTTTTTATATATTGAAATAAGATGTTTCCTGAGAATTGAATTCGTGATATCTTTTAAAAGTTCATGCATAAATTTTAAATGAAATAAAGTAAATGAAAATATAAATTAAACATAAATTATAAATGAAACAAGCGACATTTGTGAAATCACTTTCACACTTTATTTTTTTATCACAAAATTATTTCTAAATGAACCTATAATTATCTTAAATATCAGCAACTCCTCTTGTTCTTTTATTTTGGAAAACAAGAAATGAAAAATGATAATTTATTTGCATTTTAACTAGCATATATACGATTACATTTAAAATTTATGCTACTTGATATCATTAGATATTAAGGGGAACTTCTAATGTAACCTTTTATATTAATCATGCGATCTTTAAATATTCAATTTTTAATAATAATAAATGAAAAATAGAGGGATTAAATAGTATATTAAATATATTAAATAATATTAAATTGTAATTTAATTTATTCGGTAAAACTTCTTTGATTTCGGAGATCACTATTACGCGTTGTCCGTAGCTAAAAATAGTATTTAAAAAAAAATAGTCTGTGACTTTTTACGTCTATGCTTGGTAATTTAGGTAAGGAAAATAAAAATAATTACTGCGATTACTTCCCATATAAGTTTCTCTTTCAAAAAAAATAAATTTCCTTATTTTATTTATTTTACTTTATAAAATACGCGTCTGATGATGTTCTGTGCAACATGCATGATCTTTTGTCACGTTAATATGTACAATAAAAATAATAAAAATTAGGAAAACAAATAAAGCAATATATATTAAATGCATTATTATCTTTTGACAGATATATTAAGCTAGGGATCAGATCAAAAATAAAAAAATATCAGTTAACCATTAAATCAAATTAGGTTAGTAAATGTTTATTTTACATGCAAATAATATTCATTATCATATAACATAAATTTTCGCAATTTTTAAAGCATTCGAAATTTAAACTTTTATTAATTTGAATTTTTACAAATGAAAGTAAATGAAGGACTGAAAAAAATCTTAAAAGAATATCTAAAGAAAACTACTTTTCTACTTTCCAAAGATTTCTATTATAGATATAATATCTATCTAAAATATTACATCAGAAAATAAATAAAATATTGTTATCTATAACAAATTATTAATATTTTTCCGAATCGAGTCTCTTTTTATTATTTCTTACTATGCTAATATCAGCACAATTTAAATATAATTCTTTGGTAAGTAAAGCATCCCATCGAAAGCGGAGAGTACCTCTATTGCAGCTAGTCGCAGGTAATGTAACTGTGGTTGTAAATTGACCGGTAGTATCAGCGCAATTGGGGAGAGATTTAAGTTCTTGAAAATCGGAATCTGTTCCAGTGGTAGAAAGTTGAATACTACAATTTCCACGATGAGCGGCAGTAATTATCCATTGAATAGTGACGGTTTGTCCAGGTTTGTAACTGGTTAATATGTCTCCTGCTGGAAGTCCTGCACATGGTTCGCTTCTGGTTGGACCATTTGCAATAGTGAATCCGTTACCAGAATCACCAGGAGCAAGTCTGATTTGGGGTTCTAACATACGACCATGCGCAGAAACATTGTCAGCGGAAAGGAGTAAGGCGATTAAGGTGAAAATAAGAACAATCATGCTGTTTTTTGAAATCATTTTGAATTTTTGAATATTTGGAAAATGGTATATGGTTTTTTTTTCAAAAATTTGACTAGCAAATTTCAAGATGTAAGATGTTAATAAATGCTAATAAATTCGAAGCACAGCTTCAGAAAGATGAAAAGTAGTTTTTATGTTTTTGATAATTCTTTTAAGATTTTTTTTTTTTACTTTTTTTTTCTTATCAAAAGAAAAAAAATTGAGTTGAACTTCAGAATTGAGAATTCGAAGGGGGTTTTTATAACTTCGATTCATCATATTAAATCCTTAAAATTCATAACTTATAAGTCAAATATGGTGCAAATAATGTCTTGAACAATAATAGTAATAATTAAAGAATAATGCCATAAATGATGATGAAACGGTTAGAAAATAGTTAGAGAATTAGTAAAAAGTAAGATCAACCTTTGTTGAACCAAAGAATTTTATAAGTCAATTGGTGATCTACATAATAAATTTGTGCATTCATTGTTTACTAAGATAATAATGATAACGGATTTAGTGTAATAATGAAATTGAATTCTTTGTATTTGAAATTTTTTCTTGAATTTTTCTGAATTCTTTGCCTAAAATTATCTTGTGACCTGTTTCATTAGGTTTGGAAATTTAAAAATAATTACTTGCTTTGAACTTTGGCGTTCGTAAAATTGACAAAATATTAAGTGAAAGCCGTTTCAGATTAAATATAATAAGTTTCATATGTGCTAAAATAATGAAACTACCAACTACACTCGACAATTTAAGTCTCTTGATGTTGAACCATTCAAATACTTGATGAAAAGATAGAAATTGTGATATTAGTTGCTAATAATCGTGATACTGGTTGCTAATAATACATATGTTTTCGTGCGCGCTAATAATACAAATATTTTCGTGTGATCTGATAATACATGTGTGCTAATAATATAATATTTTCTTGCGTGATAATAATACATTTAGTGCCGCGTAATGCATTGTTTTAACATCCATTTATTTTTAGTAAAATTTTAGTATAACGGATTTGAAAAAAAATGGTCACGAGGATCTACTGTGCAGATTTAATAATTTATAGTGCGGTAGTGCGGGAAAAATAAAAAAATCGGCTTTCCTTTGATAATTTCCGACAATAAAATGCTAGTATTATTATAGTTTATTATTGTTGCAGTTGTAGTGAACTTTCAATTACAATTATATGAATTAATAAATTAAAATGAATTAAAAATCAAGTAAGTGGTGTTTTATTATCTAATGAAGTGAAGTAATAAAATTAAAATTAAAGTTGAAATCAATTATAGTAAAATGGATCAAAGTTTTAAAGTTTTGTTATTTTTTCTAAAATATTCATTTTATAACTTTAAATGGGTTAACTAATGTTTGACGAATTAATGTTTAAATTATGTGAAAAAATTAAAGTTGTTGGTTCCCTCTTTTTTTAGCATCATTTTTTTGTTCTTGATCATTTGTAATATCTTGATAAAAAAAGATTTAATTTTTTCTTATTTAATGATTGGTGCATTTGTTTTAAGCACGTACTCTTCCTTTCATTATTATAATCATATGATCATGCTCTTACGTGGTTTTATTTTTAATGCATATTATAACTTATTATGCTAATACATATTGTTCTTGTTTCCCTCATTCACCATTCCCAGATTAAATTACTGAAATGTGATGGCCTGGGCTTCTTTTTTTTGTTTATATTAAATATCTCCGAAAGTTTCATGCGCATTTATAAAACATAATCTATTTTTATGCACATAATATACCATTCTACTTTTTTTCTATTGCGTGATAATTTTCGTGAGAATCGAAAACAATCAAGATATTGTCTATTTTATTGGTTTTTAAAATTCATGTTATACCCTTGAATATATTGAACAATGAATACAATAAATTTAATTGTTGGATGTACATTGTAACCATATATATTGTTAGAATCAATTCATGTGACTACCGAAATTCAAATTTTTTAAAAAAATTAGCTTTACGAAATTCATGAAATATCATGGCATTTAGCATTTACAAAATTATAGATGCAAGAAATTCAATTGAATGCTACCTTTTTCAATAAATCTTAAACTTTAACATCAATGATCAAATATTGCATTCAAAATATCAAAAATCGCTAAATATTTGGGATTATAGACCAACAAATTTGGTATGATTTGTGGCTTGATATCAAAATTCGTACAATCAATGTACCACACTAAATTCCTCGGGCTAGTCCGAATCGAGCACGGCCATTGTCAGCGACCATAATAAGACGCCACACAATAAGTTACCATTTATGTTATATATGATCCAATAATGCATGTCTTATTATTTTTATTTCTATCAATAGTATAAAAGTGGCCGCCATTCAGCGTAGAAAATAATTTCTTTTGTAAGCAGAATTAAAAAAAATTCACTTAAAGCAATTTATTATTTTCTGGATTTGACAATTTATTAAACTGCTGAACTTGCATGGCGTACTATCCTATACAACTAAATCCGGCATTCTAAATCCAGCAATTGATCTCGGGAATAAACATGATCTTTTTAGACATGGGGTAGCCACTAACGAACAAAAAAAAATCTCTCTCAATACACCCAAGAATATAAACAGAATATATATACTAAATGTATCAATAGAGGAACACCAAAAAAAACTTAATAAATACCGCAGGAAAGTAAATTAAATAAAACGATTAAAATTTTAAAATTTAAGTATTTGATAAAAAGGGAGAGATAATTGTGCTTGTCCAGTAGATTTGATTGAGAAACACGGAGAATAACAATATATTTAATATTTTCTTTTGTTTCCATATTTTTATTGCTTTATTATATTCAATCAAAATATCTTTAAAAAGATAAAGTTTAATGGTGATTATAAATCAATTATATTGTTTCTTTATAAATAAGCGATTTCTTTTGATAAATGCTAAATTAATTTGCATTCAATATATACTTTATTGGTAAAAGAAGGAATAATATATTATTATTATTTTTTTAAATAAAAAACGGCCTAAAAATACGTGAAATTAATTTATGTGATTATTTATAGGTGAGGTGACAATAAAGTGTAATACATGTTGTACAACATATTCAAATATAAAAAAAAATTTTTTTTATTTTATTATAAATTTTTCTATAAATAAAAGTCAGGTTAAAGTTCTTTATAGACATTTTGAGTTTACAAAAAATTTTTCACTATCTTTCTTTAATTTTGGGACGGTTACTACCCACTTTATTCATTACTAGCAGAGAACAATTAACCAACTAAACCCACCCCCCAGTTTGTCAAAGACAACCCCTTACATAATAACCGTTTGGCTACTTTTTGTGGTTGGAGAATTAATAAGAATTAGCCGTCCAAGTCTCCTATCTTCATTGAGTCAGCTAATAACCAACATTATCTTCTACATTCTTTTTTATTGTTAAAAATTTTTTTTCTTTCTTTTTGTTAATTTTATAATTAAAAAAAAAGAATAATGGACGTTGAAGCGAAGAGAAAATTTTGTGGGCTTTTGATGTTTGATGTACCAACGGTATCAAATAAAACATCAAGAAACAATGAAGTTAATGATATGCCGTCAACGCGGAATGTTGACCTTTCCACGTTAAATAATCAAAATTATGATTCTCGTAATTCAGATATATGTAATCAATTCATATCACAAGATTGCATCTTACGTTCTCCCGATTTTAATAAATCATCAGGTATTGTCTTATCTGCTGGTGCCGCAATTGGTAATGATCAAATTACAACTAGTTCAACGAATGTTAATAATATCGATGAATCATCTGGAAAAATACAAAAGAGAACACCAAGACCGCCAAACGCATTTATTTTATATCGTAGAGCTAAACAACCTGCGATCATTGCAGCTCATAGGCATCTTACAAATGCTGAAGTTTCAAGACAAATTTCAGATATGTGGAAAAGTGAACCTGAAGAAGTTCGTTTAGAATGGGAAAGATACGCTGATCGAAAGAAACTTGAACACATGCAAACTTATCCAAATTATGTGTATCGTCCTAATAAGAGCAAAACTAAAGTTGATAAAAGACGACAACGAAAGCAGACAAAAGATTTTTCCACTCCTTCTCCTAATACAAATGAAATTAGTGATAATTTAACTTCTACCAATACAGATAATTTTTCTGGTCCAGTTAGAAGGAGATCCACAAGGAATACATCAAATAAAACAATATCTGGAAAAAGTACTGATTCAGCAGTTTCACAATCAACAATGAATAACGGATTCAATATGCAATCATCTATCAATATGTCTTCACATCAAAATACGAATTCACGTAATAATAATATGCAATCAACATCTTCATATGATATTTCGAATCCGGAAATTCCTTTGTTGTCATCTCATTTTACAGATAATCCTGAGGAATTCGTTAATCTATCTGATCAAATGCAGTTACGCGAAAACGAGTTCAATAAAATTCGTCAACAACAATACGATAATCCAATTTTACGTTATGAAGATTTGCAACAACAACAACAACAACAACAACATCAACAACATCATCATCAAAGTAATGCTCCCAATTTTCAATTCGCTTCTATTAATGGATTAACCTCTTTCCATCATACTGCCAACGGATTTCCACATCATCAGACGGTCGACTCGTTGGAATATTGCTTCGTTCCTGATGTGGCACAACAGCAACAGCAGATGATAGCAGAAATGATGCTTCATCACGATCAACATCCTCATATCACACCTACTGGTTCCGTTTCATCAGTTTCATCAAACAGTTGCTCTCCGACTTCAAATTCCAGGGCAACACTTTATAATGAACATTCTATACAATATTTACCTCAAAGCAATGGAAACAATATTAGTCCTTCTAATAATTCTATTGTTAATAACACTTCATTTGCTGATATGCTCGCGGGATTCGAGTATCCAAATTACATGGGTGGTTCAGTGAATCATCAACACATTGGTGATGGTGCATGTTCTCCAAATCAATACCTTCAATGAAAATATTTTCTCATCAATTTATATTGAGAAAGAAGAAAAAGAAAAAAAAATGATAAAAGAAGACAATATTATTTACTAAAAAAAAAAAAAATAAAAAAGGGGTTCCTTTTCTTGGGTTTTATAATGGGGGTGTGAAATTTTTTATTTATTCTTATTTTTTTATATATTTTATTTATTTTATTTATTTTTTGTGTTTTTTTTTTTTATAAAGATGGGATTTTTAGGGTTGGGATATTCCTTTAGATGTAAATTTCTTTTTTATTTCTTTTCACCGTTTTCAATGGAAGAACCCTTTTTTATTATTGTATACAATTTTATTTTTGTTAATTTTATTTTTGTTAATTTTATTTTTGTCATTCAGAAATATTTCTTCTTTACAATTATTTCCCCACTTTTTTTTCTCTTCTCTACCTGTAGCATACATACATCTTGATTTGGTCGTATATATATATATATATGTATATATGTTGCGCCTCGGATCGATTCTTAGATTAAAACCGGCCAAAATTAGGGTTAGGGTTGAGTGAAATTTACTGTTTAATGATCTGGGCCGTTTTTATAATTCTGGTCAATCGGCAGCATCTGCAGCATCTGAAGTGCTTCAGCTCAGCTTTAAATCTGAGTTAAGTTATCGATCCGAGTTACAACATATATACATATTTCATACAACAACCCTACCTACTTTAAATATCAGAACATCGTGATATATAATATTGTGAATTTGGAAAGAGGAGACAATTAAAATAATAATAGCTGTATTCTTTTTCTCTTATTTAAAGAAAAAAAGTTCTCGATAAAAAAAAAATACAATATTCACAACATTGTGAAAAAAAGAAGATAACAGATTAAAATTTTCATATTCCTTATTATTATTATTATTATTATTATTATAATCAAGTTTGTATCAGAATTTTTAATATTAATATATCTTAATTACTTTATTATTTTTTTTCTTAATTCCTTTCCCTAGTAATATTTCACAGTAATATCTCACTTTCATGATAGAAAAAAGTATAGAAATCAATTTCAAATTTAATAATAATAATTTAGTTATCGATTAACTTTACATATATTTATATATATTTATATAATTATATATTTATTTTTTCCATCCATAAATAGAACATTTTTGTTAGAAAATGATTAAGTTATCATCTGTTCGTTCCCTTGACAAACAAAACAATTCTTTCTTTTTTGATATTAGAAAGAGAATTAAAATAAAAATTTGGGGTCAATTGTTGGTTTTTTGTTCTCTCTAAAAATTTCGTTATCAATTGTCTTAGTCATGATCCAAAATACTGCATATATTAGAAAAAGGGATTTGATGAATGTGATGAATGTGATGAAATAAAGTGATATATTACTGACACTGGACAAAAACACCTCCGAGCCATGTGGCACACAAAATAGATATTCTATTTAAAACTTGTTTGAGATAATCGAAAGTTGTTGTCATCAAAACGGAGTTTTTTTTTATTGTAACATAAAGTAGAATGCATTTTTATTATTTTTATTGGTAATGAGTCTCGACACAAAATAAAAAATCTTTCATTATATGCAAAAAACCTTAAATTATGATGGGGTTTCTCTAAATGCAAAAGAATGAATTTCATGTTTAACAAAGAGCGAATTCTAAAATTCTTATTAAATATAATACAATTTTAATATATCGGAGTTTAGAAGTTACTCAAATGGAAATAGTTGTAAAAATATAGATTATGTTGGATGCTATCTTGTGTAAGGAAGTTAGTAAGGAGTTAAACTGACTATGTTAGGAAATTTTATTTGGATTTGAAAAACGAATTGAAACAAAGAAATTCTCATAAAAACCGCGAAAATTCAACGTGCGTGCCAAAATATAAACAGAAATATAAATGAAGATTAAACAAGATTTTCGGAGATTTGATACGTGGCACTATAAACAAATTAATTGGGACAAAATACGTTCGATTATCATATTATCTTTGATAACATATAAAGTAAAATAAAAAATATTATCTCTTTCATCAACGAAAATTCTTTGAACAATGAACAATATAATTTTTGCTTATGAGATAATACTATATTATAATTTTTTCTTTGTTGTAATTCTGATACATATTGTTCTTTTCCCCACGATTATGTTACGAAATCACTTGTTACACTAATTACAACCGAGTCTAGCTTATTCTATACAGGCAAATCATATAAAACTGTTTATTTCTCCACTTATTACTTGTATTAAAAATTTTGAAGAAATAATTTCTTTGAGCATGGGTCTAACTTATGTTTAAATTTCTTTTATTCCTTTATTTGGTTTAATAACATTAGTAGAAACCTTCAAATTTTCACAAAGTAGCTACTGTGAAATAGTTCTTATTAAGATATTTAAATAAAGATTATAAGATTATCCAATAAGATACATATGTGATTATCAATATTACATTTTATCTTTGAAATTTATTAAAATGCACAATTTAAAATAAGTTTTAAATTACAACACAATCTCAATCTATACTACATAGTTTTGAATTTCAATCCAAATCTATATTATAGAATCTTAAACATCCTGAATCCGTATTTTAATTTATATAATCTTGAGTTTTAATTAACTTAATTTTGAATCTATTTTATACAGTGTATCCAGTTTATAACCAAAAAAATGTTTTTCTTAAATTAAATAATAAATATTTGTTAAATGTTTAAAAAAATATTATTTCAAGTTTTAGACATTAAAAAGAAGTGATTTAGCATATTTTTTATATTTTTTCAATTTTGAGCAGGCTTACACATGATTTTTGATCAATAAAATTTATGAACATGATTGTAAAATATTATATAGATAATAATATTTACAATAAAAAATATAAATCACATTATTAGATAAAATTTCTATTTAGGTATGTGTCACATGTCTTAATCTTTTAAAGTTGACCTTATTTTAGGATTAAATTTTTTGATTATAAACGAGACATACTGTAATCTTTAATTTTATTAAATGTAAAATAATTTGAAATTTGGAATTTGGTATTTGGTATTTGGTATTTTTACTATAGTAATTTAATATCAATTTGAAATTTTGAAAAATAATTTAAATTAGAAACTTTTTTTAAATTATGTTAACTATTTTTGAGTTATTAGATTATTTATTATTTAAGTATACATGTTGTCCAAATCCCAAATAATTTGAAATTTAAAATTTGAAATTTGGAATTTTGACAAAAAATATTAATTATAATTTGAAATTTGAAATTTGAGATTTGAGTAGCAGATATATATTTAAGTACAGTGGCGATCAAAAATACTGCATCACATGATTTTTTGCCTTCAAAAAAATCTATCTCCCGGACAACCGATTTTACAATAACAGTTATTATACCTATTTTAATCTTTAAGTTTTAAAAATTTTTTTAAATTTTTTTGGTATTAAATTAATAACACTGATTTTTCGCAAATGGGTGATCGACATTAGGAACTGTCACTTTGTAAAATTTCAATTCTGAATAAAATTATATACAGAGGTGCCACGATAATGGTGATCAAGTGATAGATCGTCATTCTTAAAGAGAAATCGTATACCAAATTTCGCGATGATCAGATCAGTAGTTACAGAGAAATTAACTCTTAAAAATAAAAATTTTACATATGAAATAATTAAAAAAATGTTTTATATATAAAATTTTGATTTTCAAGAGTTAATTTCTTCATAACTACTAATCCGATCATCGCGAAATTTGGTATACGATTTCTCTTTAAAAATGACGATCTATCACTTGATCACTATTATCGTGACACCTTTGTGTATAATTTTATTCAGAATTAAAATTTTACTAAGTGACAGTTCCTAATATTAATTACCCATTTGCAAAAAATCAGTGTTATTAATTTGATACCAAAAAAATTTAAAAAAATCTTCAAAACTTAAAGATTAAAATAGATATAATAACTGTTATTGTAAAATTAATTGTCCAGGAAATAGATTTTTTTGAAGACAAAAAATTATGTGATGCAGTACTTTTAACCGCTGTTACCGACAGAAGTTTATCCTTCTTAATAAACACGTGAGATGAACAGGAACTCTTGAAATAATATTAAAAATATTATTCAAGAAAACTATTAGTTAAAATAGATACAATTACTACTAATAGGTAGGTTCTAGAAGTTAAATAAACTACTGTTAATAAGTGTATTGATTAGTGTTAACTACTAATATCACGAGACAGCACTCCAAATGATAAAGTAGACGATTCAATACAAGAGGTTTGGTTATTATTAATAAGATAATAATACTGATAATTTCAAGGTAATAATAACCTTTATTAATGATAATTGCAAATACAAAAGAGACTAATTTACAAATAAATTAGTTACAAAAGGTTTCCTAACTAAGGAATAGAATCCTAATTCTATCAAAATTAAACTCAAACTAAAAGAATCTCTAACTCGAACTCGAACTTGAGCTCAAGCTCTCCCTCCTTTTACTTCAAGCCAAAATCCATCCTTTATATAACTAATTTTTGGGTCCTTTAAGTTTTTTAGGTCCTTTGAGTCCTTTAGATTCTTTAAGTCCTTTGGGTCCTTTGGGTCCTTTAGGTTCTTTGGGTTCTTTAGATTCTTTAGGTCCTTGTAATACATGATCTATATATTAATTTACTACTATCTATGATAAATTTATTACAGGACACAGTTACATACAACTACATATTTGTAAATCAATTTATCTTTCATATTACAGATAAGAATATAACTAATAAATAAATAAATAAATACTAATTAATTATAAATATAATAATAATATAATAAATAATATAAGTTAATAATATATAATAATAATTAAATACATCTCAACAATTACTATAGTAACTAAGGATGGAAGGCTCAATTGATATGAAGGCTGGCTCAATAATTACACCTTTGGCTAATTAATTTTGTGCCAGCTAAATTCTAACTAAATTCTGGCTCAAAGGCTAATTAAATTGTGCCGGCTAAATTCTGGTTCAAAAGCTAATTAATTTTTTCTGGCTAAATTCAGGCGCAATTTCTGATTGACTGGCGCAATTTTGGTCACGTGACAAAAGGTTAATCAGATAAAATTATTAATTAATTTTACCGATATTAATATTTTAATATATTGTTTTAAAATAGCTATAATTTGGTCAATTATAATGTTACAGAAATGAAATATATATCATCTTGTAGCTAAGAACCAGATCTTTCGATCTGTCATAGGAATATCATAGTAGAAAATCGCTCCTAGTTACGTAAAATTGATTTGAAATTAAAGCTAAAATTAATTATTTTTAAAAATTTAAAAATAATTATTTAATAAATTTTATAATTGCGCCAGCCAATCAGAATTGTGCCATTATTTAGCCTTTGCGCCAGAATTTAGCCATTGCGCCTGATTGCACCGTGGCTAAATTCTGGGCTCAATTGGCTAAATTAAATCTGGCTAAATTCCTAGCTTAATTCATATTGCGCCTACTATCTCTAATGGTAACAATTACCCTCCCAATTAATTAATAAGTCCTCTTATGACCTTATATTCATCAAAATATCCCTAATAGCCTATACAAAAGGCATAAAATTATTATCAAAGTTGTTTTTACTCATTCGAGTTATAACATNGACAAAAGGTTAATCAGATAAAATTATTAATTAATTTTACCGATATTAATATTTTAATATATTGTTTTAAAATAGCTATAATTTGGTCAATTATAATGTTACAGAAATGAAATATATATCATCTTGTAGCTAAGAACCAGATCTTTCGATCTGTCATAGGAATATCATAGTAGAAAATCGCTCCTAGTTACGTAAAATTGATTTGAAATTAAAGCTAAAATTAATTATTTTTAAAAATTTAAAAATAATTATTTAATAAATTTTATAATTGCGCCAGCCAATCAGAATTGTGCCATTATTTAGCCTTTGCGCCAGAATTTAGCCATTGCGCCTGATTGCACCGTGGCTAAATTCTGGGCTCAATTGGCTAAATTAAATCTGGCTAAATTCCTAGCTTAATTCATATTGCGCCTACTATCTCTAATGGTAACAATTACCCTCCCAATTAATTAATAAGTCCTCTTATGACCTTATATTCATCAAAATATCCCTAATAGCCTATACAAAAGGCATAAAATTATTATCAAAGTTGTTTTTACTCATTCGAGTTATAACATACAAAGATAAGTAATTTGTTCTAGATTGTTTTTAAATAATTTAGAACTTTGTATATTTGATAATATCTAATTATGATACTATTTTCATGCATGCCTTATTTCTATTTTTAAACAACAAAGGAAAAATATTATGGCGTAAATCAATTTTGGTCTATCATTCTGATTTATACAAGTCTTGAGCCAATTTTGTATATCATGTGTACATGTATATTATTGTTATCTTGTGTTTTCCATGTGTTTTGTAATAAACTTCAAGAATTTTCTCATGCTTCCCTCGTTTTTTCTAAAAATACATTTTTCATCGTACTCAAATTTTGACTAATACAAATTTCTTTGTTTTTATTTTTCCCACCAATATTTTTCAAACTTGAAAATTTTCTCACTGAAAAGTTTTTACACACTTATTTAAAAAGATATTATTTTGAGATTGGTTTGTTAATTTTTCTCATTACTCCATTCTATTTTTTTGTTATTTGTAAGTCAAACTTATTTAGTGTTTTTTGGTATTCTTCTTTAGAATAATTTATAAAAATATTATTACTCTTTGCCAAGCTGGTAGATGGAGTTAACATGAGTGACCCAGTTTCCTTTAATGAAAAAGAGATATTAAAAGACTTTGCACTTGATGTTATGTCGTTGAAAGCTTGTCGCGACCTCTTTTACTTTTTGAGAACATTCCTATATAACATCATATGTTCTTGAAGGAAAATACTAAATTGTAATTTGTTTATCTTTTAAATTACTTTAGTTATAACAATGCTTAGAACCAATCGCTTTACTCATGCATGTCAACATTCAAATATTATCATAGGGGGAATTATGATTCTTCAAGAAACAGCTAAATTTCTTCGTTGTTGTCTTCTTAACTATTGTTGTTCTGAGCTAGAAGCAAAGTTATTATCAGTACAAGAAAAATTGATTATTCTTTAAGCTTTATATACTGATTATCAAGTTACTAATGAACAAAGGATAAAACAACTTCAAAGAGAAGTTTGTAACTTAAAAAGAAGTTGTAATAATATACGAGTAACTTTTATTTTACTCTTAAAAATATTTCATTTACTCTTTTCTAAAAAAAAATATTGATATTTTTTTTTTTTTAAAATCATAATTTTTCATTAGCTCAGGAAACAAAAAATTTTCATAATAATAATACTCGTTTTTCACAAGAAAATATTCGTCTTCAGGACTCTCTTCAACATTTTCGTAGTCTAGTACGTCGCTTTCAAATAGAAACTTCAAACCAGATTATTTGCCATGCCCATGAAAATATTAGAAATAATCAATAATAAAGATATATTTTGAATTATTAACTCTAATACTCTAGTGCTGTGTTACTCTGTGGATCGGTCTAGAGTATACCTGCCACCCAAATTCAAAATCTAAATGCCGAAATTCCAAATGCCGAAATCCCAAATCCCAAATTCTAAATTATAATTAGTATTTTTTGCCAAAATCCTAAATCTCAAATTCCAAATACTAGTAATTTGTGCATTTTGACATCCCAAATCTCAAATTATTTGGGATTTGGGCAACACGTATAGTCTAGAGTCAAATAAAAGAGATGTTGCTCTGTGGGTCCTCTTTTATTTTCATATTTGTATTTATATCCTTACTAACTTTTCAATCTTTTAAGTCAATTTGTAAGAAAAATGTTGTAAACCTTCTACTATTACTTCCACTATTATTTCTCATCAAGATTTCCATTCAATATGTTACTGTCCTATCTATTTGTTTTATAAAGTATCTACCGTTAAAATAATTACTTTAACCAAACAACTATAAAGGAATAATTATTAAATGTATTACTAATGTATAAACTATATATAACTGTATATAATATAATAAAATATGTATAAGAAAATAATTAAAAATTAAATTATGTTTTTATAATGTTTTAATAATTTGTTAAATAATTAAAATAAATTTATTATATTTTGAGTTCATTATGCATCATAATATATTTTATCATGTTCTACTACTTCTAATATTAATTTTTATAATATCAATATCTATTTTATTAATAATATAAAGTAGTGGTACATCAGTAAATTTTTTTAAACGTAAGCCTTCGAAGTCCTTCACTCCGATAACCTTCGAATACCTCCAACATAAATGTAATATTTACGAAGGTTATTGGTACCGAAAACCTTCATTTTTATTAATAAAACGTAATACTCCGGAGGTTATTGATATCGATAACCTTCAATAACCTTCACTTTATCATAATAAACGTAATATTTGCGAAGGTTATTGGTCCAATAACCTTCAATAACCTTTGAAAACGAAATTATTACAATAACCTCCGACTTAAAAAATTTCCTGATGTATGAAGACATGCCAGATATTATTACTATTAGACTTTTTCATCAATGTGAACTCACTTTTATCTCTCGAAACTTTTGCCTTTTCTTAGGTCTTACTCAAGTTTAGCAGAGACTCACTATTGTCGTTATTGATTTACTATTGTCTTCTTTAAAAAATATATTGATTTATTATTACTAATATTAAAAAAAATTATAGATAAAATAATTTCTTGTAACTAAAATCACAAGTCAAAATACTATTAATGTAAATGTGATTGAATTTAAATTAATTATAATAAGAACTATAATTATTAATGAATACTAAATATTTATTTCATTAACAAATTCTATTACTAATATAATAAATAAATATAATTAATAAATTGTCCATGAAAAATTAATACTATATTTTTTTTAACCATTATCTTTGCCTAGTTGTATTAGTAATATTGATTCCACGATTATACATGTTCCCAAAATGGATTTTGGATTTTTGAGATATTTCAACTTTTTGAGATTTATGCAGAATCTATTCTATATATAGAAGTAAAAAAAGTACCTAGTTATGTGTATTTTTAATCAAAGAATAAATTCGAGTGGTCAAAAAATTTTGAATTTTAAGTAAAATAATTTCGTCTTCTATGAAAAACTATTTCGACTTTTTTTCTCGAAATTGTAATTTCAGGACCCCAAAATAATTTTGCGTGCAAGTATATTCACGATGAGCATCACATGAAGGTTAAATTAGAATACTAAAGAATAACTATTATTAAATCAAAAGAGATAAATCTATATAGAATCTCTTTGAACTTGTCGCTCAAGTTGACATTGTTAATTTGCTTGTCTTCTTTATTTGATTGCTTTGTCTATACAATCGTTATGTCTTTTGGCAATAACCATTAACAGTATAATTTCTTTTTGCGTTTCCGCTAGAAGGCACCAAATTGTTATCGACAGAAGTTTATCCTTCTTAATAAACACGTGGAATGAACAGAAACTCTTGAAATAATATTAAAAATATTATTCAAGGAAACTATTAGTCAAAATAGATACAACTACTACTAATAGGTAGGTTCTAGAAGTTAAATAAACTACTGTTAATAAGTGTATTAATTAGTGTTAACTACAAATATCATGAGACAATGTTCCAAATGATAAAGTAGGTGATTCAATACAAGGGGTTTGGTTATTATTAATAAGATAATAATACTGATAATTTCAAGGTAATAATAACCTTTATTAATGGTAATTGCAAATACAAAAGAGACTAATTTACAAATAAATTAATTACAAAAGGTTTCTTAACTATACGTTGTTAGCTGTAGTAGTTTATTATATTATTATATTTCATTATTTAATCAATATTTATTATTTATTACTTATTATTATTTATTTATTAGTATTTATTAACTATTATTATATTATTTCTATATTTATAAATATTAATGTAAATCATTTAAAAATTAGTATAACAAAATATGTATTACGACTGTAGATCAATAGTGTATAGTACAGCGTAATAGACAGCGTAATAGATAGTGTAATTAATAGCGTAGAGTACAGCGTAATCAATAGCGTAATCTATTATATATATAAAGGATTGAATTTCTGTTCTCTCAATCTTCAGTTAGTTGGTTAGAAAGGTCTATTAACTCAATAATAAACTTCTTATAGTTTTAATTAAATAATACATTTCTTGATGAATTATTATTTAATTCTTTGTATAAAACCTTTATAATAATACTTTGCTGTGTGATCTGAGTATTATTCTTCATTATAAACTATTATTTTGCTTTGTGATCTTAATAATTAGTTTATAGTTTCTTAGTGAAATTCTCTTAAATACCCTGCTTAGTGATCTCGGTATTTGTTTAGATAACTTGCTGTGTGATCTCGTTATCTGGTATAAATTTAGCCTTACTTAGTGTTCTGGGCTTGAATTCTTAGTGAATTATTGTTAAACTTAGTGTTTACCCTTATAAAACCTCATCCCTGCCTCTTTCGCCTTAATTCCGCAATACTTTAATTCCTTCCCAATTATACTTTAATAATAGTATAAATCCTTCAGCTTTAGTAAATTAAGTATAGTGCTGTGTGTCTTATACAAATTAATCCCTGCTAATAGTTGTCTGTTTCCGTCTTTTATTTGGAAGGTAAATCACGGTCAACAACGTGTTGCCCAAATCCCAAATAATTTGGGATTTGGGATGCCAAAATGCACAAATTACTAGTATTTGGGATTTGGGATTTGGGATTTCGGCAAAAAATACTAATTATAATTTGGGATTTGGGATTTGAGATTTGAGATTTCGGCATTTGGGATTTTGACATTTGGATTTTGAATTTGGGCGGCAGGTATATTCCTAACTAAGGGATAGAATCCTAATTCTATCAAAATTAAATTCAAACTAAAAGAATCTCTGACTCAAACTCAAACTCAAGTTCAAGCTCTCCCTCCCTTTGCTTCAAGCCAAAATCTATCCTTTATATAATTAATTTTTGTGTCCTTTAGGTCTTTTAGGTTCTTTGGATCCTTTAGGTTCTTTAGGTCCTTTGGATCCTTTGGGTCCTTTAGGTTCTTTGGGTCCTTTAAGTCCTTTAGGTCCTTGTAATACATGATCTACATATTAATTTACTACTATCTATGATAAATTTATTACAGGACACAGTTACACTACACAACTACATATTTGTAAATTAATTTATCTTTCGTATTACAGATAAGAATATAACTAATAAATAAATAAATAAATACTAATTAATTATAAATATAATAATAATATAATAAATAATATAAGTTAATAATATATAATAATAATTAAATACATTTCAACAATTACTACAGTAATACCGCCACTGTATATATATGTATTTTTATTAAATATATACTTTATTTTTTTATTTTTGCGTGGTTGTAGTATTAAAAATATTAAAATCTTTGACATTAGAAATAAATTTGAATATAACAAAAAATAATAATAATAAAAATAAATAAAATTTTATTATTTATTATAAAACTCTTTATTTCTTTATTTTTTTTTTATAATAATTTCACCAAATATATATATTCTTTTTTATTCCATTCATTATCAAATTGGTACATTATATTTATATATTTAAAATCTGAAATCTTGTTAGTATAGGCAAGTAAACTTGATAAAATTTCTTTTTCATATAATAATATTTTTTGTTTTTTGTATGATTAATTAAAAATTTGCAATTCTGATTCTTGGAAAATTTGATTTATCTGTATTACTATTTTCTGTTTTTATTTTTTGTTATTTTTTTATATTCGTAATATTTAATTCTTTTTACTCCAAGTGCACATTTTTCAATGAGATTATATTTTTCTATTTTTAATACATTTTGCAAATATATTTTCTAAATATATTCTAAATCATTTAAATAACATACAGAAAATTTTTCAAAACTTTTTTCATTTAATTTGGGAGAAGTATAATTATGGAAAATTAGATACTCCAAAAAATTTGTAAATTAATAATTCTTTAGCTATATGATACAAATATATCTTTTAGATATTTACTTAAAAATAAGTCAATACATTCTTATTTAGATTGTATTACTTTTATATTTTTTTTAAAAGTACTTTTATTAATTAAATTACCAGTTATATTTTATTTTATAAATTAAATACCATATATTTTTAATGTCTCATTAAATATAAAACAAATAAGTATGTCTTGAGTTAAATTATTATTAGAAAAAATTTTGAAAGTATTAATTTCATATAAAGTTTGATCTAATTTTAAATATTTTGTCAATGTGAAAAGATAATGAACAATTGTCATAATATAATTATTTTTTTCTATACTTGCAAAAAGTGGAGATTATACATGTTCCCAAAATTGATTTTGAATTTTTGAGATATTTTGACTTTTTGAGATTTATGTAGAATCTATTCTATATATGGAAGTAAAAAAAGTATCTAGTTATGTGTATCTTTAATCAAAGAATAAATCTGGGTGGTTAAAAAATTTTGGGTTTTAAGTAAAATAATTTTGTCTTCTATAAAAAACTCTTTCGACTTTTTTCCCTGAAATTGCAATTTCAGGGCTCCAAAATAATTTTGCATGCAAGTATAGTGGAGATACTAATGTTAAACAATCTCATTCATCAGGAAATTTTTAAGGGCGAATATATCCAGGTTTATTCGCTATTAATAAAACTGAATTATATCTGGATATATTCGCAATTTATCTGAATATAATCTGAATATATTCGGTGTAACATATGAATTAATCCGGATAAATGCGGATTAATCTGGATTAATGCGATTTATGCGGATAAACCTGGGGGTATACCTGCCACCCAAATTCAAAATCCAAATGCCGAAATCCCAAATGCCGAAATCCCAAATCCCAAATTATAATTAGTATTTTTTGCCGAAATCCCAAATCCCAAATCCCAAATACTAGNGAAAACCTTCATTTTTATTAATAAAACGTAATACTCCGGAGGTTATTGATATCGATAACCTTCAATAACCTTCACTTTATCATAATAAACGTAATATTTGCGAAGGTTATTGGTCCAATAACCTTCAATAACCTTTGAAAACGAAATTATTACAATAACCTCCGACTTAAAAAATTTCCTGATGTATGAAGACATGCCAGATATTATTACTATTAGACTTTTTCATCAATGTGAACTCACTTTTATCTCTCGAAACTTTTGCCTTTTCTTAGGTCTTACTCAAGTTTAGCAGAGACTCACTATTGTCGTTATTGATTTACTATTGTCTTCTTTAAAAAATATATTGATTTATTATTACTAATATTAAAAAAAATTATAGATAAAATAATTTCTTGTAACTAAAATCACAAGTCAAAATACTATTAATGTAAATGTGATTGAATTTAAATTAATTATAATAAGAACTATAATTATTAATGAATACTAAATATTTATTTCATTAACAAATTCTATTACTAATATAATAAATAAATATAATTAATAAATTGTCCATGAAAAATTAATACTATATTTTTTTTAACCATTATCTTTGCCTAGTTGTATTAGTAATATTGATTCCACGATTATACATGTTCCCAAAATGGATTTTGGATTTTTGAGATATTTCAACTTTTTGAGATTTATGCAGAATCTATTCTATATATAGAAGTAAAAAAAGTACCTAGTTATGTGTATTTTTAATCAAAGAATAAATTCGAGTGGTCAAAAAATTTTGAATTTTAAGTAAAATAATTTCGTCTTCTATGAAAAACTATTTCGACTTTTTTTCTCGAAATTGTAATTTCAGGACCCCAAAATAATTTTGCGTGCAAGTATATTCACGATGAGCATCACATGAAGGTTAAATTAGAATACTAAAGAATAACTATTATTAAATCAAAAGAGATAAATCTATATAGAATCTCTTTGAACTTGTCGCTCAAGTTGACATTGTTAATTTGCTTGTCTTCTTTATTTGATTGCTTTGTCTATACAATCGTTATGTCTTTTGGCAATAACCATTAACAGTATAATTTCTTTTTGCGTTTCCGCTAGAAGGCACCAAATTGTTATCGACAGAAGTTTATCCTTCTTAATAAACACGTGGAATGAACAGAAACTCTTGAAATAATATTAAAAATATTATTCAAGGAAACTATTAGTCAAAATAGATACAACTACTACTAATAGGTAGGTTCTAGAAGTTAAATAAACTACTGTTAATAAGTGTATTAATTAGTGTTAACTACAAATATCATGAGACAATGTTCCAAATGATAAAGTAGGTGATTCAATACAAGGGGTTTGGTTATTATTAATAAGATAATAATACTGATAATTTCAAGGTAATAATAACCTTTATTAATGGTAATTGCAAATACAAAAGAGACTAATTTACAAATAAATTAATTACAAAAGGTTTCTTAACTATACGTTGTTAGCTGTAGTAGTTTATTATATTATTATATTTCATTATTTAATCAATATTTATTATTTATTACTTATTATTATTTATTTATTAGTATTTATTAACTATTATTATATTATTTCTATATTTATAAATATTAATGTAAATCATTTAAAAATTAGTATAACAAAATATGTATTACGACTGTAGATCAATAGTGTATAGTACAGCGTAATAGACAGCGTAATAGATAGTGTAATTAATAGCGTAGAGTACAGCGTAATCAATAGCGTAATCTATTATATATATAAAGGATTGAATTTCTGTTCTCTCAATCTTCAGTTAGTTGGTTAGAAAGGTCTATTAACTCAATAATAAACTTCTTATAGTTTTAATTAAATAATACATTTCTTGATGAATTATTATTTAATTCTTTGTATAAAACCTTTATAATAATACTTTGCTGTGTGATCTGAGTATTATTCTTCATTATAAACTATTATTTTGCTTTGTGATCTTAATAATTAGTTTATAGTTTCTTAGTGAAATTCTCTTAAATACCCTGCTTAGTGATCTCGGTATTTGTTTAGATAACTTGCTGTGTGATCTCGTTATCTGGTATAAATTTAGCCTTACTTAGTGTTCTGGGCTTGAATTCTTAGTGAATTATTGTTAAACTTAGTGTTTACCCTTATAAAACCTCATCCCTGCCTCTTTCGCCTTAATTCCGCAATACTTTAATTCCTTCCCAATTATACTTTAATAATAGTATAAATCCTTCAGCTTTAGTAAATTAAGTATAGTGCTGTGTGTCTTATACAAATTAATCCCTGCTAATAGTTGTCTGTTTCCGTCTTTTATTTGGAAGGTAAATCACGGTCAACAACGTGTTGCCCAAATCCCAAATAATTTGGGATTTGGGATGCCAAAATGCACAAATTACTAGTATTTGGGATTTGGGATTTGGGATTTCGGCAAAAAATACTAATTATAATTTGGGATTTGGGATTTGAGATTTGAGATTTCGGCATTTGGGATTTTGACATTTGGATTTTGAATTTGGGCGGCAGGTATATTCCTAACTAAGGGATAGAATCCTAATTCTATCAAAATTAAATTCAAACTAAAAGAATCTCTGACTCAAACTCAAACTCAAGTTCAAGCTCTCCCTCCCTTTGCTTCAAGCCAAAATCTATCCTTTATATAATTAATTTTTGTGTCCTTTAGGTCTTTTAGGTTCTTTGGATCCTTTAGGTTCTTTAGGTCCTTTGGATCCTTTGGGTCCTTTAGGTTCTTTGGGTCCTTTAAGTCCTTTAGGTCCTTGTAATACATGATCTACATATTAATTTACTACTATCTATGATAAATTTATTACAGGACACAGTTACACTACACAACTACATATTTGTAAATTAATTTATCTTTCGTATTACAGATAAGAATATAACTAATAAATAAATAAATAAATACTAATTAATTATAAATATAATAATAATATAATAAATAATATAAGTTAATAATATATAATAATAATTAAATACATTTCAACAATTACTACAGTAATACCGCCACTGTATATATATGTATTTTTATTAAATATATACTTTATTTTTTTATTTTTGCGTGGTTGTAGTATTAAAAATATTAAAATCTTTGACATTAGAAATAAATTTGAATATAACAAAAAATAATAATAATAAAAATAAATAAAATTTTATTATTTATTATAAAACTCTTTATTTCTTTATTTTTTTTTTATAATAATTTCACCAAATATATATATTCTTTTTTATTCCATTCATTATCAAATTGGTACATTATATTTATATATTTAAAATCTGAAATCTTGTTAGTATAGGCAAGTAAACTTGATAAAATTTCTTTTTCATATAATAATATTTTTTGTTTTTTGTATGATTAATTAAAAATTTGCAATTCTGATTCTTGGAAAATTTGATTTATCTGTATTACTATTTTCTGTTTTTATTTTTTGTTATTTTTTTATATTCGTAATATTTAATTCTTTTTACTCCAAGTGCACATTTTTCAATGAGATTATATTTTTCTATTTTTAATACATTTTGCAAATATATTTTCTAAATATATTCTAAATCATTTAAATAACATACAGAAAATTTTTCAAAACTTTTTTCATTTAATTTGGGAGAAGTATAATTATGGAAAATTAGATACTCCAAAAAATTTGTAAATTAATAATTCTTTAGCTATATGATACAAATATATCTTTTAGATATTTACTTAAAAATAAGTCAATACATTCTTATTTAGATTGTATTACTTTTATATTTTTTTTAAAAGTACTTTTATTAATTAAATTACCAGTTATATTTTATTTTATAAATTAAATACCATATATTTTTAATGTCTCATTAAATATAAAACAAATAAGTATGTCTTGAGTTAAATTATTATTAGAAAAAATTTTGAAAGTATTAATTTCATATAAAGTTTGATCTAATTTTAAATATTTTGTCAATGTGAAAAGATAATGAACAATTGTCATAATATAATTATTTTTTTCTATACTTGCAAAAAGTGGAGATTATACATGTTCCCAAAATTGATTTTGAATTTTTGAGATATTTTGACTTTTTGAGATTTATGTAGAATCTATTCTATATATGGAAGTAAAAAAAGTATCTAGTTATGTGTATCTTTAATCAAAGAATAAATCTGGGTGGTTAAAAAATTTTGGGTTTTAAGTAAAATAATTTTGTCTTCTATAAAAAACTCTTTCGACTTTTTTCCCTGAAATTGCAATTTCAGGGCTCCAAAATAATTTTGCATGCAAGTATAGTGGAGATACTAATGTTAAACAATCTCATTCATCAGGAAATTTTTAAGGGCGAATATATCCAGGTTTATTCGCTATTAATAAAACTGAATTATATCTGGATATATTCGCAATTTATCTGAATATAATCTGAATATATTCGGTGTAACATATGAATTAATCCGGATAAATGCGGATTAATCTGGATTAATGCGATTTATGCGGATAAACCTGGGGGTATACCTGCCACCCAAATTCAAAATCCAAATGCCGAAATCCCAAATGCCGAAATCCCAAATCCCAAATTATAATTAGTATTTTTTGCCGAAATCCCAAATCCCAAATCCCAAATACTAGTAATTTGTGCATTTTGGCGTCCCAAATCCCAAATTATTTGGGATTTGGGCAACACATATACCTGGGGGTGGGTAATTATATCCGGATATATTCGTCTTTAAAAATTTCCTGATGCTTATAAATTATAATTTCCAATTTTTATTTCAATTTTATATACTTTCTAAATACCTGTTTATTTAAAATATAAGTATCAAATTTTTAAAATTATATTTTAATTTTCATTATTCATTATTGATTCTAAAAAGATCCTTTTTTTTTTATATAAATATTAATAATCATTTTAACTGCTATCCATATAAAATTCGATATACATAATATAAAACAATAATTAACATTTTATACATGTCGTCAAAACTATTGAATTAAGTCAGACGCAATTAAAATTGAAAAAAATTGAAGTTAAATCAAGATAAATTTTAATTTTTACTAATAATTGACATAATTAGTTTATACGTGTTGTTCAAATCTCAAATAATTTAGAATTTGAGATGCCAAAATGCACAAATTATTAGTATTTGAGATTTGGGATTTGGGATTTCAGCAAAAGATACTAATTATAATTTGGGATTTGGAATTTGAGATTTCAGCATTTGGGATTTGGAATTTGAGATTTCAGCATTTGGGATTTCAGCATTTGAATTTTGAATTTGGATGGCAGATATAAATTAGTTAAGTCAAATGCAATTAAAAATTGAAATTTTAAAAGTTAAGTTAAGGTAAATTACATCAGGAAATTTTTAAAGACGAATATATCCGGATATAATTACCCACCCCCAGGTTTATCCGCATAAATCGCATTAATCCAGATTAATCCGCATTTATCCAGATTAATTCATATGTTACACCGAATATATTCGGATTATATTCAGATAAATTGCGAATATATCCAGATATAATTCAGTTTTATTAATAGCGAATAAACCTGGATATATTCGCTCTTAAAAATTTCCTGATGTAGTTTTGACAACATGTATACAACATTTACTTCTAATTTATCAAGAAACTGGATCTTAATTCACTTACAAAATTAAATATTTTATAACTAGAAAACAACATAAGTAAAACTAAGTAAAAATTTTTTGATATATCCCTTCGTCTGTCGGGAATTGCAGGCAAATTTGCCTGCTAAAATTGGAGATTTTATATCATAGCTAATTTTTTTTTTAAGCTGTTTCCACTAAAAAAATTTTATTTGCAGATAGTTTATCACATGTAATATGCATTGTAATTATCAATTTATTTATTACCTAATAATATCCATTTTTAATAGCTTGAAATGAGTATCAATTTTTTTCAATACTCGTTAAAAAAAATTTTTTTCAGTTTCATTCTTGTCAAACTTTTTGGATATTAATCGTAGCTATATATATCTTAGACCAAAATTAAAGATATTTATTTGCTACATAACTCTATTTAATAGTTTAAAAATGATTAAATTGTAGAATTTTGACTTTACTTATAGAACAAAAATCTATTTATTTACCTTAGATTTAGATAATCGGATCTTCAAAGGATTAACCAATTAAATTTTTTTAAAAAAAAATATAAAAAAAATAATTTTTTTTTACTTACCGGAACTGATTTTATTTTTATTTATTTTATTTTATTCTTTTCATTTACCTTATCTCCAAATTAGCTCAATTAGCTCNATTATGACTGTAGTAGATTTTTTATTTTAATATTTTTATTTTTAATATTTCGTTTTTAATATTAATTTTTAATTTTTTTTTCTTTCTTCAAATTGGATTCGCAACATTAATTTTTCTTTAATTTTTTAAATAATTCATTTCTTTCTTGAAGTTAGTTAGGTTGCAAGCAACATCATAATATACAAAACATTTTTTTAAAAAAAATATATTAGAAATTTAAAACCAAACATATTTGTAGTAATATATTTTAACTTTTATTGTATTTAAATTTTATTTTTATAAACAAAAAAAATAATATTTTATATTATTTAATTATTCAGAATTTGTATGAAATTCTTTAAAACAATTAGGTCTACCCTTATTACAACATAATGCAACACCACAACTATTACACCATATTTGAGATTGTGGTGGATTTTGTTGAGATTTAGAATTATTTTTTTTCATCAAAAACCTACACCATAAACATCCTTCTCTTTTATTACTGTATACTGGATAATGATCATTACCAATAAATCTAGATGATGGCAATTCAAAATTAGATGTTACCCGAAATTTTTTATTGTCTTCTTTATTTTTTTTATCTTTTGTACTTGATTTATCTTGATCTTTACTTCGAGTTGTCCTCTTTAATGGATCTATTACTGCATCTTTAATCAATTCTTGTATCAATTCTAACCTAAACATTTTATGTTCATTAATAATATTTAATTTTTTGCAAATTAAAAAAGAATTGATAATAGTTGTATCAAGCAACCAAAAAAATAAAGGCATTCATGTTCTAAATACAGTTAATTGTGTTGAATAATAACTTCTTAATTGATCTGCAATGTCTACTCCTCCCATATTGTAATTGTAATCATTTATTACAACTGGAATTGGTAAAATTTTCCGATATGCATTTCCAAATACAGATTTAATTTTTTTACCATTAGTACTTGTCTCACGTGGTTTTCTTCGTTCACTTTCAATTCTACTATTTTCACCATTAATCATATGTATTGTTGTTAACATGGTGACTGGTCCATTATCAATCCACAATAAAGCCAATACATTTTCAATTACTACACCTATTAAATGATCCCATTCCAAATCTTTTTTTTCTTTTTCTTTCTTTAAAATAGTAGGAAATTTTGCTGTATTTGTTCTTACAATACCACAAGCTCCAATACCTTTTTCATGAAGAAAATTAAAAAGAGGTATACTTGAAAAAAAATTATTCATAAAAATGTTGAATGCACGTTTTTGTGGCAACTGTTTAATTAAGTGATAAACTTCACATCCAACTTTATTTAAATTTGGAATAGATTCAACATTAGTTGTTGTAATGCGAGAAGTAAACATAAAAGTATAGGTGTAACCAGATTCACATAAAGATAAAATCTTGTAACCTTCGGGAGTAGGTTTGTTTTTTATACGAAATGTATGTGCACTACGTCCTGAAAATCGGGCAATCATTTCATCGATAGAAATATTTGTTGCAGGTAAAAAAAGTTGTTTTGACATATTTCTAATATTTGAAGCAAGTGGCTCTACTTTTGCAAACCAATCTTGAAGTGGCTTTGTACAATCTGAAATATGTAAATAGCGTTTTATCTGTTTATTTTATTAAAAAAATTTAACATTAAAAATTAAAATTAAAAAATTTAAATTAAAATTAAAAATTAAAAAATTTAAAATTAAAAAATTTTAGAAAAATAAAATAAATTGTATTTACTTGTTGAAATCTTAACAAAGACATAAGTTTAGTAATTTCATGAGAAGGATAATTACTATCCTTTGTCCAATAATCTTCAATTGCAGGAAATTTAAAAATACCTATATATATAACAAGTGCCAGCCATATTTTTAATTCTTCAATGGTTAAATCAACCCAAGTTCTGCCTTCACCTTTTTGATTTGTTCCTTTTCTTGCATTATGAACAGCTGCATATATATTTGTATTATTTACAACTGTTTGTAACTGATTTTCAGAAAAAAATAAGCTAAAAATTGAATAAGNTGCAGGTAAAAAAAGTTGTTTTGACATATTTCTAATATTTGAAGCAAGTGGCTCTACTTTTGCAAACCAATCTTGAAGTGGCTTTGTACAATCTGAAATATGTAAATAGCGTTTTATCTGTTTATTTTATTAAAAAAATTTAACATTAAAAATTAAAATTAAAAAATTTAAATTAAAATTAAAAATTAAAAAATTTAAAATTAAAAAATTTTAGAAAAATAAAATAAATTGTATTTACTTGTTGAAATCTTAACAAAGACATAAGTTTAGTAATTTCATGAGAAGGATAATTACTATCCTTTGTCCAATAATCTTCAATTGCAGGAAATTTAAAAATACCCATATATATAACAAGTGCCAGCCATATTTTTAATTCTTCAATGGTTAAATCAACCCAAGTTCTGCCTTCACCTTTTTGATTTGTTCCTTTTCTTGCATTATGAACAGCTGCATATATATTTGTATTATTTACAACTGTTTGTAACTGATTTTCAGAAAAAAATAAGCTAAAAATTGAATAAGAAGTAGGTTTTTGAAAATTAAATTTATTAGGAAGAATAGGTGAAGCTTCATGTAAATGATAAGTATGTTGAAAGGATAAAAACTCATCAGAATTTTTATATGTTTCTTCAGATTTTTATTTATTATTTCTGGTTTTTTTTTGTTTGGAATTTTGTGAACTTTCAGCTTCACTTGATTCATTATCATCAATATTTTCTAAGTTTTGTTCTCTAGTAAAAGAACAAACATAATATTCATTATCAAATTCATCTAAATTCACTAGATTAGACATAATTAAATGTCAAAGAAAAAAAATAGTCATGCTCGTCTGTTTAATTTAAGGAGGTGTTTCATAGTTGTACGAAAATTAAATTCCAAAAAGTTCGCAGCCAAATTTGCCTGCTTGACATCAAAATTCTAAATTAAACATAATAGTTTCTATATTTTTTTCTTTGATAAAAATTAAAATATAATCTTTATTATCTTTTTACAAAATTTTATTTATTAAGTTAAATGCATTTACAGTTAGGAGCAAGTTTTAAGTTTGCAGGCAAATTTGNCACTAAAAAAATTTTATTTGCAGATAGTTTATCACATGTAATATGCATTGTAATTATCAATTTATTTATTACCTAATAATATCCATTTTTAATAGCTTGAAATGAGTATCAATTTTTTTCAATACTCGTTAAAAAAAATTTTTTTCAGTTTCATTCTTGTCAAACTTTTTGGATATTAATCGTAGCTATATATATCTTAGACCAAAATTAAAGATATTTATTTGCTACATAACTCTATTTAATAGTTTAAAAATGATTAAATTGTAGAATTTTGACTTTACTTATAGAACAAAAATCTATTTATTTACCTTAGATTTAGATAATCGGATCTTCAAAGGATTAACCAATTAAATTTTTTTAAAAAAAAATATAAAAAAAATAATTTTTTTTTACTTACCGGAACTGATTTTATTTTTATTTATTTTATTTTATTCTTTTCATTTACCTTATCTCCAAATTAGCTCAATTAGCTCCGGAATTTTGCGGTAACGGAGAATTTTTTATATATATTTTTTATATATTTTTTTATATTTTATATATTTTTTTTCATTTCATACTTACCTTTCTTTCTTCAAAACAGGTTCGTAATGACAGTAAATAGGTCTTCTTATATAATTTTTTTTTGATTTTTACTTACCTTTCTTTTTTAAATCAGATTCCAGAGGTTTGTGATGACAGTAATTAGAAGTTCATGGTAATGGATAGATGAATGAATGGATGGATGGATGGATGGATGAATGGATGGATGGATAATTGGGAGAGCAAGCAGATAGATCTATAGTTCGCTACATACTGTAAGTGGATTTTTTTTATATGGATTTTTATTTTATTTTATTTTTATTTATTACCTTTCTTTTTTCAGAAGTTCATGGTGATAGATAAATGAATAGATGGTAAATGGATGGTGAATTGATCAATGGATAGATGGATAATTGGGAGAGCAAGTGGATAGGTCTATAGTTTGCTGCATATTGTAAGTGGATTTTTTTTATATGCATATGCATTTTTTATTTTGTTTTATTTTTATTTAATTTGCTTTTCGTTTTCAGAAGTTCATGACGATAAATAAATGAATAGATGATGAATGAATGACGAATGGATGGATGGATGGATAATTGTGGATAGGTCTACAGTTCACTGCATACTGTAATATAAGTGAATTTTTTTTAGAGATTTTTTATTATATTATATTTTATTTTATTTTATTTTATTTTATTTTATTTTATTTTATTTTATTTTATTTTATTTTATTTTTATTTTTATATTTTTATATTTTTATTTTACTTACTTTTCTTTTATCAAATCAGGTTTCAAGAGGTTTGTAACATAAATAACAGATGGTTTATTATGACTGTAGTAGATTTTTTATTTTAATATTTTTATTTTTAATATTTCGTTTTTAATATTAATTTTTAATTTTTTTTTCTTTCTTCAAATTGGATTCGCAACATTAATTTTTCTTTAATTTTTTAAATAATTCATTTCTTTCTTGAAGTTAGTTAGGTTGCAAGCAACATCATAATATACAAAACATTTTTTTAAAAAAAATATATTAGAAATTTAAAACCAAACATATTTGTAGTAATATATTTTAACTTTTATTGTATTTAAATTTTATTTTTATAAACAAAAAAAATAATATTTTATATTATTTAATTATTCAGAATTTGTATGAAATTCTTTAAAACAATTAGGTCTACCCTTATTACAACATAATGCAACACCACAACTATTACACCATATTTGAGATTGTGGTGGATTTTGTTGAGATTTAGAATTATTTTTTTTCATCAAAAACCTACACCATAAACATCCTTCTCTTTTATTACTGTATACTGGATAATGATCATTACCAATAAATCTAGATGATGGCAATTCAAAATTAGATGTTACCCGAAATTTTTTATTGTCTTCTTTATTTTTTTTATCTTTTGTACTTGATTTATCTTGATCTTTACTTCGAGTTGTCCTCTTTAATGGATCTATTACTGCATCTTTAATCAATTCTTGTATCAATTCTAACCTAAACATTTTATGTTCATTAATAATATTTAATTTTTTGCAAATTAAAAAAGAATTGATAATAGTTGTATCAAGCAACCAAAAAAATAAAGGCATTCATGTTCTAAATACAGTTAATTGTGTTGAATAATAACTTCTTAATTGATCTGCAATGTCTACTCCTCCCATATTGTAATTGTAATCATTTATTACAACTGGAATTGGTAAAATTTTCCGATATGCATTTCCAAATACAGATTTAATTTTTTTACCATTAGTACTTGTCTCACGTGGTTTTCTTCGTTCACTTTCAATTCTACTATTTTCACCATTAATCATATGTATTGTTGTTAACATGGTGACTGGTCCATTATCAATCCACAATAAAGCCAATACATTTTCAATTACTACACCTATTAAATGATCCCATTCCAAATCTTTTTTTTCTTTTTCTTTCTTTAAAATAGTAGGAAATTTTGCTGTATTTGTTCTTACAATACCACAAGCTCCAATACCTTTTTCATGAAGAAAATTAAAAAGAGGTATACTTGAAAAAAAATTATTCATAAAAATGTTGAATGCACGTTTTTGTGGCAACTGTTTAATTAAGTGATAAACTTCACATCCAACTTTATTTAAATTTGGAATAGATTCAACATTAGTTGTTGTAATGCGAGAAGTAAACATAAAAGTATAGGTGTAACCAGATTCACATAAAGATAAAATCTTGTAACCTTCGGGAGTAGGTTTGTTTTTTATACGAAATGTATGTGCACTACGTCCTGAAAATCGGGCAATCATTTCATCGATAGAAATATTTGTTGCAGGTAAAAAAAGTTGTTTTGACATATTTCTAATATTTGAAGCAAGTGGCTCTACTTTTGCAAACCAATCTTGAAGTGGCTTTGTACAATCTGAAATATGTAAATAGCGTTTTATCTGTTTATTTTATTAAAAAAATTTAACATTAAAAATTAAAATTAAAAAATTTAAATTAAAATTAAAAATTAAAAAATTTAAAATTAAAAAATTTTAGAAAAATAAAATAAATTGTATTTACTTGTTGAAATCTTAACAAAGACATAAGTTTAGTAATTTCATGAGAAGGATAATTACTATCCTTTGTCCAATAATCTTCAATTGCAGGAAATTTAAAAATACCTATATATATAACAAGTGCCAGCCATATTTTTAATTCTTCAATGGTTAAATCAACCCAAGTTCTGCCTTCACCTTTTTGATTTGTTCCTTTTCTTGCATTATGAACAGCTGCATATATATTTGTATTATTTACAACTGTTTGTAACTGATTTTCAGAAAAAAATAAGCTAAAAATTGAATAAGAAGTAGGTTTTTGAAAATTAAATTTATTAGGAAGAATAGGTGAAGCTTCATGTAAATGATAAGTATGTTGAAAGGATAAAAACTCATCAGAATTTTTATATGTTTCTTCAGATTTTTATTTATTATTTCTGGTTTTTTTTTGTTTGGAATTTTGTGAACTTTCAGCTTCACTTGATTCATTATCATCAATATTTTCTAAGTTTTGTTCTCTAGTAAAAGAACAAACATAATATTCATTATCAAATTCATCTAAATTCACTAGATTAGACATAATTAAATGTCAAAGAAAAAAAATAGTCATGCTCGTCTGTTTAATTTAAGGAGGTGTTTCATAGTTGTACGAAAATTAAATTCCAAAAAGTTCGCAGCCAAATTTGCCTGCTTGACATCAAAATTCTAAATTAAACATAATAGTTTCTATATTTTTTTCTTTGATAAAAATTAAAATATAATCTTTATTATCTTTTTACAAAATTTTATTTATTAAGTTAAATGCATTTACAGTTAGGAGCAAGTTTTAAGTTTGCAGGCAAATTTGCCTGCAATTTAATTCCGTACAACAGAAAATGATTTACATAACAATGGTAAAAATTGGTATATTTTTGCAGGAAAATTTACTGATTGGATATATTATAAAATATATGTAAATATATTTTTCTTTATTTAGCTTTATTTAGTGCATCTGTAGTACAAAAATTAAATTCAAAAAAGTTTGCAGGCAAATTTGCCTGCTCGACAGACGAAGGGATAAAATTGACCTAACAATAGATATAATTTAAATTATTTTTCTTTGCATTTTATTAATTAATCAAATAAAGCTTGATTAATTACAATATCAAAATAATTATCACCTAATTTCAAATCTAATTTATACATTATAGTTATATCTAAAATTATATCATTAGAATTGAGATTGTTTCCAAATTTTAAAATTATTAAACTTGGTAAAAATCCATAATATTTTAAATCTAATTTGAAAAATATTATTTTTTATCAATTCTGTATCAAATTCACAATTATAAATTAATTAATTATTTTTTATTTTGAAATTTAATATATTTTTTGAATATTAGATTTCATTTCAAAAAGTAGAGTTTTTTTATTTAATTATATTATTTTTGGAAATATAAATTGGATAAAATATTTGATTGTAATATTATTCATAACATTATAAATATTATCAAAGATAAAACTTTTAATCTTGAAATTTATATTATTGATAATTTCTAAGTTTCAGATATTTTTGTTTTTAATTAAATATTGAAATAATCCCATTTTTCTTTATTTCTTTCATGTCTTTTTATATGTTTTATAATATAACATATTTTTAAAAATTAATATAAAAAAAATATTAATTTAGGTTTCTGTTTCAAATTTGTTAAAATTGATAGTAACTATATATTATATGAAGAAAATGCAATGTTAATAAAAATAAATATTATAAAGGTAATGATTTTAGTAATTTTTGATGATAAAATTATTTATATGTTTTTTTACAATGCTTTCTTTATCAATTACAAATAGTAATTTTTTTTTATTATTTTAGATATAAGTCTTGATAAAAATAATGTTAAAAATTTTAAAAATACTTTATAATATTTATAAATTATATTGAGAAATTCTAAATTTTTATTATTTTTTACTTTCTTATGTAAACTCCATAATTTTGAATTAAATAACTTTTCTAACCCTTCTAAATTATTGATTTTTTGTATTTTTTGTTTAATAATATTTTTTCTTGATTTTTTTTAAAAATAAAATTATCTACTAAAAGTATTTTTATTATAAATAAACTTATTTCATTATTTTTTCATTATTTTTTCATTGTTTTTTCATTATTTTTTCTTTTGATTTTGAATTACAATAATTCACAAAAGTATTACACTGCTTAAATTTTTGTTTTTAAAAAATTTTATTTTATAAATAATCGATTTTAAAATAATAGTTAAACTTATTTTAATCTTTAAGATTTGAAGATTTTTTAAAATCTGTTTAATATTAAATTATTAATACCAATTTTTCAGAAATGAATAATCAACATGGTAAATTGTCACTTAGTAAAATTTCAATTATAAATAAAATTATATATAGAATAGTTACAATAAAAGTAATTACAAGGTCGATTGTTTTTTCCAAAAAAAAACAAATATATCAAATTTCATAACATTTGAATCAACAGCAAGGAGCGCGAGCAGACTTTGTTTTTTTAAATTTAACATTCTTACTAAAGCTCTCAATCGGTTTGATAAAAACCGAAACCGATCCGCCGGTTTCGGTTCGGTCCAGTTTCGATTTATTAAATATACAAACCGAATATCTCGGTTCGGTTTCGGTTCGGTTTCAGTTTATTCATAGAAACCGAACCGAAAAACTGAAACCGAAACCGAAATTTTCGGTTTATATATTGTCATGGTTTCACCATCTATTTATATTAATAAAGATCTAGATTTTTTTTGACGATTATTTTTTTTATAATTATAATGGCCGAGATTATAAGTGATACTGAATCAGAAAATTCTCAAGAAGATATAGAACATAATGAACCATCAGTTTCAAGAGAAACCAGTAATAGTAATTTAACAGAAGCAAACAATAACAATTTAACAGTAATTAATAATAACGGCAATAATAGCAATAATGCCAATAATAAAAGAAAAGCCTCTATCTATCAGTTTTTTACTTTAAATAAAGAAGAAAATAGATATAATTGTAATCATTGCATGTGAGTATTAAAGAAAGATATATGTATATAATGTAAATATATAAAATATTAAATGTATATACTTTTGACCTTTTATATTTTAGTAAAAGTTATAAGGCTGCTAAAGATAGTTCAACTTCTACATTAAGAAGCCATATTTCTCGTGAACATAATAATTTGAATCCAGAAATATCTACTTCAGGACCATTGGATAAATTTTTTAAATCAAAAACAGCATTGGCATGTATAAATTTTTTTAATATTATATTAACTGTACAACTTTACCAATTTCGATCTTGAGAGCTGCTTTTTAAACTCTATTTCCATCACTAATTAAACTTATTTATTACATTTAGTAGTATCTTTGTTTAAAATTTCATACAAATTGAACAAATATTCGCGAAGAAATCAACGTTTTTTTAAAGGAGATTAAATCGTTAATTTATCTGTGAATATTTATTCAATCTGTTTGAAAATTTAAATAGAGATATTACTAATTGTGGTGAATAAGTTTAATTAGTGACAGAAATGGAGGTTAGAAAGTAGTTCATGAAATCGAAACAGGTTAATATATTTACTCAAGAGAATTGGATTGAAGATTGAATAAATTGGATTGTAGCTGATGATCAATCTTTTATTGTTGTTGATAAAGAATCATTTACAATATTAATGAAATTAATGAAAATAATTAAATTATGTAAATTTTTTTATTAATTTTATATAATTTTAAATATAGTTTTTAAAATTTATTTTATATAGTTTTAAAATTAATTTTATATAGTTTTAAAAATTTATTTTGGATAATTTTAAGATATTTTATATAATTTTAAAATTAGATTTAATTAATTTTGGATCTATTTTTTCATTAATAAATAAAATATTCAATATAAAATTAATATAATTTTAACTGGTAATTTAAAGATAAGATAATATTAAAAGATGAAATACAGATCTGAAAGGATTATTATAAAAAAATTATTGTATAATTAATTTCGCGTTATTGGAAGGTAAAAAAAAAAAAATAATATTTAAACCGAAAAAACCCGGTTCGGTTCGGTTTAAACCGGTTCGGTTTCGGTTCGGTTTCGGGTTGAGTATTCATGTTCCCAGTTTCAAACCGAATCCGAACCGGAAGTTTCGGTTCGGTTTCAGTTTTACTGCCAAACCGGACCGAACCGAACCGTTGAGAGCTTTAATTCTTACCGATGCTATTTTTTGGTTTGCGCGTCAAGAATAAGGATGCAAAATTTCAGATTCGGATTTACGGTTTGAGTTTCTTGCATCAGTGTTTTTATACATTATTTATGTTTTGAACGTTAATGAGTGGATTCTTTTTTTACAAGTTTGTTAGATTTATTACGCACAAATTGTAAATGCTACGTCAATCTATGAGTTTTGTAATAAAAAATAACATACATGTTCTACTTTTTTAACTGATTCAAAAGCCAAGATTGCTAACATTTAAATCTGTTTTTTATTTACTTTGAAAACTAAGATTGTTAACATTCAATTTCACTTTTTTTACTTACTTTGAGAACTAAGAGTGATGGTACCAGCTTTTTCACGAAGCCGATTATACTTTTAGATAAAAAATTTTCAACATTTGATAGCAAATTGATATTGATAGTTTAATTTATATCAACTTTGAAAGCATTCTAATGTAACAATTTTTAAGATAACATTAAAAATGACATGCAAGAAAAGTGAACGCTGCGTCATTTTTGTAGTTAACAATTGAAATCGAACCAGTAGGCTATGATAGTATTAAATGATTTACCTAAAATTGATATACAGAAATTAATATTTAAACAAAAGTTTTTATAACTATTATATAATAAATTTATAACACATTTGTTAGACAAATATTATTATGGTTAGAAAAGATAAAAAAAATACAACTTGTGAACGATGTGGAATAAAATATTCAACTCCACAAAGACTACGTACACATCTTGAAAATCGACAAAATCCATGTCCACTTAGAAATCCGGCTCTACAGTTAACTCAAGAACAGGACCCTGTTTTTCCTGAAATTTCTAAAAATTTAAAAACATCTTCAGTACCAGTCGATACTAATGCTAGAAAATCCAATGAAACCACTTGGCAATGGGGAAATAGGCTACGAAAAAGATATAAAGAAATAACCAATGAAAATTATGACCAGCCAAAAACTTTGGCAGAATGCAAGCGTCTTTATGATGATTTAATACAAATTGATCCAAATGCATTTAGCGATATTCCAGAGCAACTAGAAATGGAGGATACTCCTATATCAGAAAATGATATTGAAGCTGGTCCAGGTCCTCAAACCCAAGCTCATCGTGAAGGCAAGCTTACTGAATTAGAAGAAATCACACAATTACAATCGATTCAGCCAGCTGGCACAAAGCATCAAAAATTTCTGGATTTAGATAAAGAAGTGCCATGGCCAGTTCGATTTCCAGATAACGAAGAACATCGAGAGGTATGGCAAAAAGGAATTCAGTATGCTAAAGATATGTTTAAAGTAGATGGGGCTGAATATGCTTTTTCAACCTGGTTCGCAACAGTCGATGAACTTAATTTGGTTAATATAATGTTAAATGCAAAAAGTGAATATAAATTTGCAGAAGAAGTATTTTGGCAATGTATATTTTTAGATTATCCAGAAGAAGAAATTGACGAAAAAATAGAATTGGCGGTGCAAAATTATAGAGAAAAAAATAAAGGAAATGAAGACTGGTTAAAATATGTGAGACGTGAAATAAAACAAAAAACATTTGAAGCTGGAATGACTGAGGGTCGGGCTCAGAAAATTTTAAATGCAATCGATAATGGTGAGTTTGTAATAAGAGTAAAATTTATTCAAGATAATTCTATATACAGAAGTGATAAACCAGATTTATCCTTTAAAATTGTTGATAAATATGAACCTATCTGAGAATCAAAAAAGGTAGGTAATAAATATGTTTCAGGTGGTCCAAATGTTATACTTACAAAGAGTACAAATCTAGGATTCTGGGTAGGAATAGATAATAAATTTTTGCAAAGAGAAAATTATGATGGAGAATTTAATAACAATGCAGTAGTCTATGGATTGTACCGAATCCAAAAGCCAGATGTTAATCGACTAATGTTCATNTGCAAAAAGTGAATATAAATTTGCAGAAGAAGTATTTTGGCAATGTATATTTTTAGATTATCCAGAAGAAGAAATTGACGAAAAAATAGAATTGGCGGTGCAAAATTATAGAGAAAAAAATAAAGGAAATGAAGACTGGTTAAAATATGTGAGACGTGAAATAAAACAAAAAACATTTGAAGCTGGAATGACTGAGGGTCGGGCTCAGAAAATTTTAAATGCAATCGATAATGGTGAGTTTGTAATAAGAGTAAAATTTATTCAAGATAATTCTATATACAGAAGTGATAAACCAGATTTATCCTTTAAAATTGTTGATAAATATGAACCTATCTGAGAATCAAAAAAGGTAGGTAATAAATATGTTTCAGGTGGTCCAAATGTTATACTTACAAAGAGTACAAATCTAGGATTCTGGGTAGGAATAGATAATAAATTTTTGCAAAGAGAAAATTATGATGGAGAATTTAATAACAATGCAGTAGTCTATGGATTGTACCGAATCCAAAAGCCAGATGTTAATCGACTAATGTTCATGAAAGATGGAACACTTAATTGTGTAGCTCAACGAGTAGTAGAATATTTTGATCAAGCTAAGAGAGGGCACAGGCTCACAAATATTCGTCGTCAAAAAATTGATACATGGGAGAAAAAAATGCGAATTCCTGGTGCTCGAGTACAAGATGTAGCAGAATTAGAAAAAATTCTCAAACGGCCAATAACATTGCTCGATATTACTCACGGAAAAATCTTTAATAGTAGAAAATATCGATCAGGCAAGTATGAAGATATAGAGATGGTAGTTCATAATGGTCACGCATTCCCAAGAAACCAACATTTTCCAAAAGATCGAATGGTTGAATATTATAAAGGTAATACTTGGGAAGCTATCAATACCGCTCTTCAAGGTCCTCAAGCAATCTGGCTTATGGGGGTAGGAGATGAGAATCAAAGAATATCGCAATTTGTTCTGGAAGATGGTCGTACATTTAGGACATGGAAAAAACATACAGAAATCATAGAATCATATAAACAATTAGTCGATGATGCAATAGATTGGCAATATCGGGAAGGGATAATTAATGAAGAAAAAAAATCGATTATTTCAGAGTCTCTTAAAGTAGTTGATTTAGCAGAGCAGGTATTTGGCGCAAACCATGCTGGAAGTCGGCTTGCCAATGAAATCAATGAATGGCGACCAATAACTGGAAAAATAAATGATACTATAAAACAAGCTTGTATCGAACATGGACATGGTGGACGCTGGAATTCTCCTGATTACAATATCAGTGATGTCATATGTATTGACATGAAAGAATGTTATCCGGCAAGNCCTGGTGCTCGAGTACAAGATGTAGCAGAATTAGAAAAAATTCTCAAACGGCCAATAACATTGCTCGATATTACTCACGGAAAAATCTTTAATAGTAGAAAATATCGATCAGGCAAGTATGAAGATATAGAGATGGTAGTTCATAATGGTCACGCATTCCCAAGAAACCAACATTTTCCAAAAGATCGAATGGTTGAATATTATAAAGGTAATACTTGGGAAGCTATCAATACCGCTCTTCAAGGTCCTCAAGCAATCTGGCTTATGGGGGTAGGAGATGAGAATCAAAGAATATCGCAATTTGTTCTGGAAGATGGTCGTACATTTAGGACATGGAAAAAACATACAGAAATCATAGAATCATATAAACAATTAGTCGATGATGCAATAGATTGGCAATATCGGGAAGGGATAATTAATGAAGAAAAAAAATCGATTATTTCAGAGTCTCTTAAAGTAGTTGATTTAGCAGAGCAGGTATTTGGCGCAAACCATGCTGGAAGTCGGCTTGCCAATGAAATCAATGAATGGCGACCAATAACTGGAAAAATAAATGATACTATAAAACAAGCTTGTATCGAACATGGACATGGTGGACGCTGGAATTCTCCTGATTACAATATCAGTGATGTCATATGTATTGACATGAAAGAATGTTATCCGGCAAGCATGTGAGGTCAAGGGGAATGTACACCATGGTTCAATAGATTTGGACATCCAACGCATCATCTTGTTCGAGTTACAGTAAATGGTAAACTTCCACAGGAAGATATTACTGGATTTGCGCAGGTAAGATCCTTTAAATTTGCGTCAAATATACATCCAGTAATCCCAGTCTGGTATGGAAAACATTTTGCATGTCGAAGTGGAGATGGATGTGGGAAAGAAAAAGGATGGGTACCTATTGTACTTCTACAATATCTTCTTGAGGTTGGTATCTTAGAAAATGTAAGTATAGGAGAGGCAATCATTTCTCTCACCAAACAGACCAAAGTATGGTTACCAAAAAATCGGAATATTAGTTGTGCAATTATAGGTAAATTTACACAAGGTGGAAAAATCGAAGAAAAACGACTAACTCATCGGCTTGTAATAGATGAAGGGGAGTTAAATTTCTTGATTAAAGATTGTACTGATGCTGGAATATTTGCAGGTAGGGAAAAATGTCCACTCGGATTTATTTTAACATATTATGAGGGACATCAGCCTCAATATACACATTTGAGAGCCTCAATGCTAGCATATGCCCATATCAATTTACTCGAAATGCTTCGAAGATTTGATCCCAATGAAGTAGTAAGAATTGCCACCGATTCTATATATGTACAAAAAGAGGCTTTTTATAAGATTGAAAATGTACCGGCATTCTTTAAACAAGAGAAAGTAAAAGATCAGGATTTGTGTCCACATAGTTATACTACATGTGCATGGTGTGAAGAAGATTTACTTATACCGGGATATATAAAATGGATTAAAGAATTTCAAAAAACTGAAACACCTCTAGTAAAATATGAATGTAAAATGCATAACTCATTTGTTTGTAGATTTTGCTTTCTAGACTGGTATTATAATTCAGATTCATATGTACTTTCACAGCAAAAAGAGAAAATCCAAGAAATAAAACCTGGTCAATGGCGTGACAAAGGTGAGAAAATTTATGGCCCAGTTATTGATATTGTATACTGGCCAAAAAATAGACATTGGGAATCGATCAAGGAAATTCTTGATAGTACAGCACCTTCGATTCATGACCCAATTACAAGATATCGAAATTCATATCTTAATGGAGGAGGTGGATCTGGTAAAACAACACGTGGAATTCGAGTTTATCAAAGTGTAAATATGGTAGTTTTAACACATACAAATGCATTAGCAAAAGATTTTCGAGAGAAACGTAGTGTAAAAGCTCAAACCTGGCATAGTTTCTTTAGATGGAATGGTGTAGAAGAATGGACACCAGAACGTATGAGAGAGAAGAAAATTCCACCAGTTATTATCTGGGATGAGGTATGTACAGTACCTAAGCATATTCTTGAAATGTTTATAAAATATTTATTAGAATGGAAATGCCAGGTAATCTGTTGTGGGGACGATGCTCAGCCTCCACCATTCTTTGGAGAAATGCCCCATGACTGGTTAAAAAAACATGCCAATTATTATGAGGAAGTTATAACTGATTATTGGGCCAAATGTCCAAAATTACATAAACTTAAAAAATATATGCATCGTCAGGATAATCGAATACAATCAAAACTATTTCGAGGAATACTTTCAACTATAGAGAAATGGGAATATCTCGAAAAAGAATGGACGCCATCAGACCGGATTTTATCAGCACATCGACTTTCTCGAAGAATTGCATCCCAAAAATGTCTTGAACTTCATCGTACAAAATATCCAGATACACCAATTCCTTTAATTTATAGGCCAAGAGATGGACGTAAACAAAACTGTCTTGTACCGATTCCTGGTTTATCTGAGAAACAAAAACTGGTAAAAAATGATATAGTATATTTGTCCTTAAATATACTTTCTAAAACATTTATAGCAGATATACTTAAGGAAGAAAAAATACTCGATTGGGATTTGGGATATGCTATGACTGTGCATACTAGTCAAGGAATGACACTTGAAGCTCCACAACGAGTTTGGGTTATCGATGAAAATTTAGCATGGGATAACTTGATTTATCTCGCAGTTGGTCGTGTAGAATATTTAAACCAGCTTATTCGAATAGAAGGTCCCCCATTACCTCCAAAAATAGTGGAAACAAGAAATAAGAAAGCAATCGAGCAATCTTTAAGACCATTCATTTCGGAAAAACTTGTAGGGTATATGAATCAAGATAAGAAAAAAGATCGTGAATTTAATCTATCTGTTGACTATATCCTCAAGTTAAAAGATTTACAAGAAGATAAATGTAAATTGTGTACAATGGAAATGAAATGGGATTGGGATGAAGCGGGAGATCTAGATCAATGGACAGTTGATCGAATTAATAATAATCTAGGACATATAGAAGGGAATGTACGTCTTACTTGTTTAGAATGCAACAAAAATCATCGAACCTAATTCATTCCAGTGAGTTAGATTTAATGATAATGGTACCTACTTATATGTCTCTGACACTAGCTCTGTTATTATAAAGATTTTTTTTTCAGATACAATAAATATTCAATATATCAATGGTAAATAAATACAATCTTGAAGATAAAAAAGAGTACGATTAATATAATAGTTTTTAATCATGTCTAGTATTTGTTGTAGTTGTAAGGAAATATCGTCACCATTGTATACAGATTGCATTGTTACTCATTCCTTTATGGTGGTAGGGATGAGATTTCGTGGTGACCATAAGTTTAAGAAATCTGATATTATCACCCTCGAACCAGAGCCTTCTAATACATATGATAAGAATGCAATAAAAGTTATGGTAGATGGTATTCATAAAGCCTATGTGGCAAAGGACGAAAATGTAAGAATAGGAGATTTGATGAAAAAATACCCAAATTATCGAATCACTGCTTATGGGAAAAAGAACTATAATCAATCAGCGTCTTTAAACTTTGAATATCCTTGGATGGTTTGTAGAAGATGTCGTGATACGTTGCAAGCATCGAGGGACTATAAATAACTCGAAGTGTGCGGTCTAAAAAAGCAAAATGCACGTCATTCTCGGGTGGGTCAAGGTGGAGTAATCTTTTTTACTCTGAATTTTTAGCACCTATGAGATATAAAAAAGATATAATTAAATTCACATGTTTTCGTGCAACCTAATATTTTTATTAAAATGATTTTTCGTACATAATATACCATTTGTAAAGTAGCACAATGAATAAACATCACACACATGGATCGAACGTAATAATAATATCGGATCCAGAAATTGGACATCCATCATATGTAGGACGAACCAAAGAGGACCTCAATGTATTTTTAGACATAATTTTTCGACTACACTTGTTTTGTATAGGACTTGATATAAATAAAAATACTGAAAAAGTTTTTGAACAATTAAAAATTACCCTTGAAGATAATGCATCTGATCAATATGATTACGCGATGAAAAGGTTAAAAGAAAAGGACCAATTAAATCTGTACAAATTGATAATCAAAAAACAATAATTCATGCACCGGAATGGGCAAAGCCCAGTGTCATAGACACATAATTACTTCTGCACATGTTTTTCGTGCGACCTATTTTTTTCACGAACATTCACCATATACTCACATAACCCCACATACACCCATTCTCCATATACTTACACATAACTAAACCATTGATACATTAAGTGCTTTTGATAATTGTATCTTATCTATCTTTTTTTTTCCGAANTTCACATGTTTTCGTGCAACCTAATATTTTTATTAAAATGATTTTTCGTACATAATATACCATTTGTAAAGTAGCACAATGAATAAACATCACACACATGGATCGAACGTAATAATAATATCGGATCCAGAAATTGGACATCCATCATATGTAGGACGAACCAAAGAGGACCTCAATGTATTTTTAGACATAATTTTTCGACTACACTTGTTTTGTATAGGACTTGATATAAATAAAAATACTGAAAAAGTTTTTGAACAATTAAAAATTACCCTTGAAGATAATGCATCTGATCAATATGATTACGCGATGAAAAGGTTAAAAGAAAAGGACCAATTAAATCTGTACAAATTGATAATCAAAAAACAATAATTCATGCACCGGAATGGGCAAAGCCCAGTGTCATAGACACATAATTACTTCTGCACATGTTTTTCGTGCGACCTATTTTTTTCACGAACATTCACCATATACTCACATAACCCCACATACACCCATTCTCCATATACTTACACATAACTAAACCATTGATACATTAAGTGCTTTTGATAATTGTATCTTATCTATCTTTTTTTTTCCGAACTAAGTCAATAAACGATGTACTAATTCTGTTATTTTTTTTCTTCAGATTTGGCCATTGTATATGTTAAATTATGTTTATTAATGTGCAATAAAAAAAATACATTAAATATATCATTATACGTAACAATGAGAGGATCTTTTTCAGATTTTGGTATAAGAGACACTATTAATTGGGTAGATCGAAGTTCACCTTTAAATTCACCTCCCGATTCACCAGATTTAAAACCTTCCAAAAAAAATCCCAGCACCTACACAATACAATCAGTCTGTGGATGAAGCAATCCGATTCGGGATTAAGAAACCTATAAAAGAGATAGCTGAACATATTAAAAAATTGGCATTGGATATGAAGAGGAACAGCTCAGGTATCAATTTCTTCGTGGATTGTCACCCGATAACCAGATGGAAGCCAGAAGATGCGGAACAGACCTATCATTAGATGAGCTGGTTACAAAGTTAAGCGCGATTGAGAATATCAGATTCTTTCGTACCCGTTGCATGGCTCACCCAAATTTGAATCGAAAAATGCAGTAAATATAGGTACTATGGCTAAGACTCAAAATAATAAGCGTAAAACAATGGGAAAATTTACCGATATTCCCTCCCAGTATATAAAGCTGCTTAATTCCATCAAATATGAACATACATATGATCCTGGGAATAACTTTGTGGTGGTCAAGAACAAAAGTAAGGGAAGTATAGTAGGTGTGTTTGAGTATACTGAACTATACGTATATTTGGAAATGTATCACCCGAATTTGTTATAATTCGCTAAGATATTTAAACGCGTCACGATAATCAGATTTTTTTATATAAAAACTTTTTTTTCTGTAATATTCCATGTGTACCCGCATATTGGATGCGATGTTAGCCTTGCATGTTTTTTTTTTCGTGTGACCTAATTTCTCACATATACACCTATTGGGTATTTTTTGATTAAACGAAATTCATTTCCACTTTTTTCGCCGATCTCAAGTCTCACTAAGAATGAACTATCTTTGCACCATTTCGGACGTAATGCCAATTCGAGTTGGGATCAATAATTACTGGTGACATGTGAGCGGATATATAAGTATATGAAAGGTGAGTTGAGCGAAGGCACATAGTGTCATTACTCCGTAATAAATAATATATAGGTAGCCGTTTAAAATGTCTCTTTCTAATCACAAAATTTTCGCATTAAATATTCTTAAAAATATTTCCCCAGAAGTCATTGCGGAAGGAGTTGAAGTTCCAGAATTAGACCCATGCACTTTATGTAATGAAGAATTATTTTTGAGCATAATAAAACAACCATTTACTATTCTACCATGCTCACATATATTCCATCGTGCATGTCTCGAAAAAAGTATCAACAACAGTATAGAAATTTGTCCCGCTAATGATTGTTTTAAATCTTTTGAATTGGGGTTTGAAGATATAGAAGTATCGGAACTACCAGCTTTTTCATCCCAAGATAGCGTGAGCATCCCAATGCAAATTTCACCACAAATGGTATATGGTCAGGGCCAGGGCCAGAATGCAACAATTCCAGAAGTAATGGCAATTCGTAACTTTAATCCTATTTTATCGCGACTCCCTTTATATCCAGACTATACAAAGCAGGCTCAAAAAAGACCTAGTATGGACGTCACAAAAGTTAAATCATCCATTAAAAAAGCGAAAATTAAGGACGTTTCTTCTACGGTGATAAAACTTATCGAAGAACTATCTTCTGAAACATCGCAAAAATCTGAAGTTATAGAAGTGAGCTCTGGTGATTTTTTTGATTTATATCGTGCAATTATTACGATGGAAGAACAGGGAGTGAATACAAATCAAGATATTCTTAAGTCATACTATAATTTTGGAAAAGCAATTAATGAACGATATGATTATTACAAGAAAAATAATCCTAAGCGAACAGCTCAGGCTTTAGTTAATGAAGAAGTTCGGAAACAACTCTCAAACTCTATTAGTGATAACTTACTGAGAAAGAAAAAAGAATGGGCTCTGAAAATTTATGACCTGTTTAGTGAAATTGGTATAGAAATGATTCAAAAAATTAAATCTTTTACGGTATCATCAATATCAAAATTAAGACAAGAAGATATCGATCGTATATTGAAATAAATATTTACTGCGGTAGCCATGTGACGTTGTGAACTCAGTTCACATTCTCTGTAATAAATTCTAAATGCAATAAATAAAGTATTTCCCCATATCGGGTTTGTGAAATGTAAATCGTATAAATTGTATATTGTATAAAGCGTATATATTACTATTACATATTAAATTTTTTGATAAAATTTTATTATGGGACTATACATGCATAATTTATGTGTGACGATCATATTTTTTACAGTAATTTTGACCGAATACTATGTTTATTTTTACGCTTTCACACATACTATTGGGATTCCTTTCTGAACATCTCTCTAACAAATAAGACGATAAGTTATTTCGCCACAATAATCACCATCGCCCCACTGACCTTGTACATTATCTCTTTTATGCTCTTTATCACATACCGGACATATATCTGGACAATCAAAATTGTCACCATATTTATCACTGTATTTCAAAGATAGATAAGAAAAACGTTCCAATACCATTTCAATAACACGTTTTCGTTTTTCTTCTGGATCTGAAGGTAAAACAGAGATTGGAAGTCGGGATTTATTAGATGTACTTACCTTAGTTTCTGGCGAAACCTTTTCAGGCAATGCACTTACCTCAATCTCCGGTAAAGATTTAACTACTTCACTGATCTTATCTTCCGAATTAGAGGTATGAGACAATTGGATAGAGGGAGTGGTTACAGGTTCACTTACCTCAGTTTCGGGTAAAGTTTTCTTGGTTTCCTTATTTACTATAGTTTCTGATAATTTTTCTGAGTCGTTTAATTGCTGATCCGTCTAATATCGGCACCATTTGTCGATCATTTTATAATAAAATTCGGGGTAAATTTATATATATTTTATTATAGCTTTGAATCTGACGCGCGTGTATAGGTAAGTATAAATTGTCACAATATAATCATAGGTGAAATTTTAGTATCTGTTAAATAAGCTATTTGAGCATTTTTTTGTAAAAAGTCCGGTAAATTTTTCAAAAAATAAAAGATACTTTCTTATATGCTGAAAAAATCAATTCTTTAAAATTTTCGAAAACTGTATATTTTTATAGTACTTTTGCGTGCACCAGATGTAAACTATATTATAGTTTTATTAAATAACTTAACCCCGATTTTCTATATGTAAATAGTGCCGTTCTTAGGCGAACCGGCAATTAAGTTAGATCGTTCAGTCACGTGTGCGTTACAATTTGTAACGCCGATCATTTTTTGACATTTAGCCGAAAATACATCTGCATTAGAATTTTTCTCATGGAATGAGGGTACTAATGTGCCAGAAAAACAATTTATAATATCTTGAATCTGATTGTCAGTTAAACTCGAAATTGCACTTGCACTACATGTTATTGCTTGGACTTNCTGAGTCGTTTAATTGCTGATCCGTCTAATATCGGCACCATTTGTCGATCATTTTATAATAAAATTCGGGGTAAATTTATATATATTTTATTATAGCTTTGAATCTGACGCGCGTGTATAGGTAAGTATAAATTGTCACAATATAATCATAGGTGAAATTTTAGTATCTGTTAAATAAGCTATTTGAGCATTTTTTTGTAAAAAGTCCGGTAAATTTTTCAAAAAATAAAAGATACTTTCTTATATGCTGAAAAAATCAATTCTTTAAAATTTTCGAAAACTGTATATTTTTATAGTACTTTTGCGTGCACCAGATGTAAACTATATTATAGTTTTATTAAATAACTTAACCCCGATTTTCTATATGTAAATAGTGCCGTTCTTAGGCGAACCGGCAATTAAGTTAGATCGTTCAGTCACGTGTGCGTTACAATTTGTAACGCCGATCATTTTTTGACATTTAGCCGAAAATACATCTGCATTAGAATTTTTCTCATGGAATGAGGGTACTAATGTGCCAGAAAAACAATTTATAATATCTTGAATCTGATTGTCAGTTAAACTCGAAATTGCACTTGCACTACATGTTATTGCTTGGACTTTTTCTACTCCTATTCCCACAAGTAACGTATAAATTTTTTTTGCTCTGAATGTTTTTTGACGCAAATTTACATCACTGGTATCTGGGAGAAGTGCTTTTATCTCATTATATACCAATGTTCTTGCTGATTGGTCATCTATTTTATTAATATGCTTAATTTCATCAATTCGATCCTCATATGCTTTATAGTAACAATACCAACATAGAATCTCTTTTTGTTTAACTTTTATTGCTAGAATAAATAAATCGGCTATATTTTGTGCTGTAACTTTGGTAGATCTAGTTATTATAACTTCTAATGAGAATTCTGGAATTTGTATATCAAATACATTATTAATTTTATTATTATTTTCTTTAATGAATACAGATAAATCGTGCCTTAAGTCTTGCTCTACTCTTTTATTATATGGAATTTTTATTCCAGTATTTCGTGCTTGATCGATAACAGGATTTACTTCATTTTGTATATCAGAAGAGGAAGATGTATTTTGTATTGATCCTTGACTCTGAAGTTTCTTTTTCCGATTTCTTTCTCTTATTTCATTACTAATCTGTTCTTTGTGTACCCGATCCAGAAATTCGATCTTTTTATCATCAAAAGATTTAGTTTCTATGCAAATTGGTGATGTGGAGCATTGAGTCTTTGTCTCCTGGCATACATTTTCAGATAATTCTGAAAAAGCGTTATCAGATACATCAGAATTTGGAGCATTATTGAGTTCATCAGAATTTGAAGCGTTATCAGATATATCAGATGCAGGAGTATCATCACATTGTAAGTCTATCTGTTCATGAGTATCGTTAGAATTTTCCATTTCGGTAGATGTGATATCAACTGAAGATTGATTGATTCCCTTGGCATAATCATCTGATTTAACAATAAAGTTGTTCTTTTCATCGATTTGCGATTGCTTCTGTTCTAATTTCGCAACTCTAGCTTTAAGCTCAGCATTTTCAACAGCAGTATCTTTATCATTCTGCTCCAGTTTCACAAATCTGGATTCATGTTCTTCCAAAGCTTGTTTTAATTTTACGTTTTCAGCTTTAAGTTTATTGTTCTCGGCCTCAACTTCGGAAAAATTTTTTCTAAGTATAGGAATTTCAGCATTCTCCTTTCTAAGTTCAGTAATCTCGGATGCAAGCCTAGAGTTTAATTCTCTCAAGATATTGATTGTTAATTGATCGTTCGACATTGTTTTATTACAAAATAGGATATATTCAAAAGTTTAATCAAACGAAAATTTATTGGTGCAAAAAATTGCATTAACGCGCCTTAATTGTAATAAAAATCGAAATCTATTGTTACTATACTAGTGCCTACACTAAATTTCCATGTATCTAAATTATCTAAACTCAACATTAATTATGATCCAGTTTCATTTGTTATCAATATTCTGGATAGAATAAAAATGGTTATTAGTTGTACGAAGCATGCAATCCCCCAATGTGTATCAGTTGGTTGTTTGTTATCTGGACTTATCTTTTTTCGAGGTTGAAAGTTTATATTGCCTATTTAATAAATTTCTCGGAAATCTGTAAAAATAAAAGGACAATCTTAACATGGACCGGGGGGTCTAAGATTTTATCCTGAACAGGGGTCTAGGATTTTATCCTGAACGGGGGGGTTCAGAATATTTTATTATCCTGGACCCCCTATTGTTTATAATTTTATTGTTTACATAATAATACTTATAAATCTTCTTTACTTGTTTTATTTCTTTATTTCTTAATACTTTTAACTATAACATGTCTAATATTTCTAATATTGAACCCAAAGAAGGTGATTTCTATACTTCCCATGATAATTTTGTTAAAGTAGTTAAAGAATATGCAAAGAAAAAAGGGTTTCAAGTTCGTTTAGGAAAAGTAGAAAAAAATGCAACAGGAATTATTCGTAAAAGAACTTTATTATGTAGTCGAGAAGGTGATCCAGAAAAAACATCTATAAGTGCTAATATTAGAAATAGAGTGTCACAACGTTGCAACTGTAAATTTTTAGTTCGCGCCTCTTTTAATACTGAAAATGGTCTTTGGTATATTATTGTAGCACATTTAGAACACAATCATGCAATGGTAATAGAAAATCATAAACATTTTATGTCCAATGAAAGATTAATTCCATTGGAAGTACAAGAAAAAATTTTACTTTTACGTCGTGCAGGATGCAATCCATCCATTATTCATTCAATTTTAAAAGAAGAATTTAAAGAAATTGTTACATGGGTTTATAATGATTTATATAATTTTATATATCAACAAGAAGGAACAAATGAAAAAAAAATTATGGATGCTAGTAATTTTGTAAAAATATTAGAAGAACTAAAAACGGAAGATGAAAAATTTCAATATAATATAAAAGTTAATGCAGAAACAAATGAGTTACAGCAAGCAATTTGGATGTTTCCTGAACAACAGATAAATTACTGTAGATTTAATGATGTAGTTGTCTTTGATAATACTTATAAAACAAATCGTTTTAATATGCCTTTTGGTATTTTTACAGGTGTTAATAATTATGGACAAAGTATATGCTTTGCTGGTACTCTTATGCATAATGAAAGTACAGATAGTTTCGAATGGACATTTAATACATTTTTAGAATTAGTAAATAATCATGCACCAAAAGTACTTCTTACAGATGAAGATTATGCTATTAATAAAGCTATAGAACAGGTTTTTCAACCATTTGGAACAAAACATGCTTTGTGCTTATGGCATCTTTTTAAAAACATTACAAAAAATATTTGCGGAACATTAGGTTCTAAATGGGCTGAATTTATTAAATCTTTTTATAAATGTTTAGATAAGTATGACGAAGATGATTTTAAAATACAATGGGAAAAATTAAAAACTAATTTTCCAGAATCAAATAATTATTTATCGAAAATGGATAAAAATATACAACAATGGGCTCCATGTTATAATAGAAAAATTTTTATGGCAGATATGACAACAACTCAAAGAGGTGAATCTATGAATAATCTCATGAAAAATTATTTGGATGCAACAACTTCTTTAACAACATTTTTAAAAGCTTTTGAAAATGCACTTGAAAATAGTAATGAAAATATTGAATTTATAAAATATCGTGAAAATAATTTTAATATTAATATAATAACTACAAGTCCTTTTGAAAAACAAGCATCAGAATTTTTAACAAATTATGCATTTTTAAAAACAAGAAAACAATTACTTGAATCAATGACATATATATGTCAAGAAAATATAAGGTAAAATTAATTTTTCTTTTTATAAAAAAAATTTATTGTTATAAAATATTTACAATAATTAATTGTTTATTTTTTTAATAAAAAGTAATAATAATAAT